>JABASD010000489.1:0-72777 GCA_019776165.1 Pogonognathellus flavescens
AAATATTTTTTTTCATACTCCGTCTATAGAGTCCTTATGACATGAAACGTCAAGATACAAAGTCTCATTGCTGTAGCTAAATGTATATGGAACATTTAAATAAATAATTATCCGGACTCTGTTTATTACTCATTGGAAAGCATTTATATAAAATACACACAAACGTATGCATGATGTCGAGCATATCATATTATGCTAAATACCAAAGCAACGTCGCTGATATTCGTGATAAAAACAAAAATGCTTCAATTAGCATGCATCTATTCTGTCCATTCATTCGCATTTCTTTAATAAACAAAGTCAGTTTCCTCATACAAGTTTTGCATCTTTAAACCACTACTACACAGAAACATGGAGCAGGAGCGATGTAGCATTATAGTCGTCTCTCAGACTACAGTTTGAGGTTGTTGATGAGCTGATGTTTCGATTTCATAATCGATTGAAATATACTTGCGACAATTTTACATCGCTTTGGGTGTATGGAATAAGTCTGCAAATCATCGCACTTGTACTCAGCCAAGATTGCATGATACCTTTTGTGCATAAAGTAATAGTCTACAATACAATACACCTTATATTTGATACAGGATGGGATTACTATTATATAGTATTTCGGCAATGACTAGTATAATATCACACAGACTTCATGCAACACTATCCGACGCCGATATTTTCATTTTAATACGAAGATAATTTATTTAAAACACCTTTAGAAACGTAAGCGATAAACTGAAACGAGCAGATGTGTATACATTAGTGAGTGTGACAAACGGACAAAATCACACTCGCAGACACATTTTAATACTACACGTTTAAGTTAAACCACATAGACATAAGTAATTAGTAAATATTTTGTGAAAAGCATCCTAATACAATTTAAAATACATCAGTATTCTTTTATTTTGAAGCTCACAGGTATTTTCGTGTTGTAATTTTAACAAAAGTATTTCCTCATGTTTGGTCAATAGAAGTTTTACTTAAAAATAAGTAAAACTCTTAACACTACACAAAGTTAATGCCATGACACTCTATGCTTTTAATTAGAGTGTGAAACAATTTATTTGCATTGCACAGTCCTGACTTGACAAAATGCCGTATTCAGCATCTGGCTTTGGGGGAAGGCATGAATAAAGTAGCTTTTGGAGGAGCAATTTCCTCTCACGTCTCACCCCCCCCCCTCTTCTCAATATGACCTTGACTGGAAATATTTTTAACAATGTGTCACATGAGGATTACAAAAATGTCTAGAAAATTACTTACACACAACGAGTATAGTCAGTTTCTCTACAGTGTAAGGATTATGCGTGTTTTAAATTGTTAATCCCTATTTCGATTCAGTGATTGTGTTGGAGTGATTGTCAAATAGAAAAACTAGATACCCTGAAACAACACTGTAGACTCATGCATCTTTTATAACATTTATACCTGTGACTAAAAACGAAAGACGGATGAGATGATCATTTTAAATGTGCCGATTTATTATGCTAAAGCTAAAGAATTATCCGTAATGAAATGATACTCATGAATGTACGATGAAACAGAACGTGATGTGGCTTAATAATCGTGGTCTAATTTCATTCTTCTGGTGTTATAATAATTGACAAAACTAATTTTGCACCGGCATAATAATACGATTTACAATTTGTTGTGTATGTACTTATGTACTATCTCAGATTAATAATTACTACAATTTTCCAATTACCTACTATGTGCGTGCAATAAGGGTTAATGTGATTCTAGCAGCTAATAAATACTATGGCATGGTCGTTGAATTATACACTAACCCTGAATGTTAATTAATATACATTCTTAATGGATAATTACTTCAATCTTCCTGGTTACATTATACATATACGACTGCAAAGTAATGGAAATGGTTGTGTTGTAGTACGTGTGCTGCAAATTACTTGCATGATATTAGCTGAGATTTCAACACTAATTAGATTTTCATGAGGTTTGAGAAGGAGGAAGATTGTAAGGAAAAAGAGAACAGAATGTACATAATATAAGGTGATAATTATAAAATAATGGTAAATAATATAAACAAGCTGAACACTAATCTGAATTATTGACAGTACAAACTACTTAGTAATGTAAGTAGGTAATGCATTGACATTTGTACTAAACAGAATATACCACATTAGAAGTAAAGGGTTCACCTTCAACCTTCACCTTTAATTCACTTCTGAGAAAAGTTCAAAAGTTACGTTCTAGCAAGTCTCACAGATGATTTCATGTTTTACAGATTGGGCATCACTGAAATGGCGTGTTAATAAGGCCTTTGAAAGCTTAAAACTCTGATTTATTGACGTGTCATATCCATATCTGTTTTATCAGTAGCTTTAATGTGCATGAGGAGAGTTTATCCACATTGTAGATTCTACAACTACAACAATATATATATATATATGTAACATAAGAAAATCAGCATTAATCAGCAATATGCTACTATTTTCTACAACAACACATTGAATACAAAAGAGATTTGGATTGACTCATATATTACGATACCACCATTCAATTAACAATTAAGGCATGTCCTAATATATGTTATGAGAATTATAATTGCGATACACATCAACTCCTTGACGCCCTGGCAAAAAACTGAATTGAAGGTGTTCATAATTACATTGTATTAATACCTAGCCTAGGGATTAGCTGATTAGCTCTAGTGACTAGTCAAGTAGTTGGTAGAATAATAAGAATAATATATACTATATACGAATATATACAAGAAATTTTCATCAATCTTAATTGTTAATGTTAGACCAATAGACCATTGTTATTATAATCATAAAATATCTTACGCAAATCAAAAAGCAGATCAATCATTTTAGATTTTTACCTTACTTAAGTTTAAGTAAGGTAAAAGATTTTGCATTGTACTGTATTCAGTGTATTCATTCATTTGTCGTTTGTTAAATTACAAGCAAATTATTGATCATACATCCAAATCATATCAAATGATTGCATAACAATAATAGGTAACAACTAGGCTTAAGAACTGACGATTGCGGTATTAAATGTTAAACTATTATATTTTTAATTACACTCCAAATAACTAACCACTAGTTAAGACTTACAATTATTTAATTGTTGATTGCTCCGGCGTTGAGCGTGTGGTCAGTGTATTCAGTTTTACATTCAACATTACTATATTATATTATGAACTGAACAGACAGATGTATAGCTAATAATAATAATAATAATAATAATAATAATAAAAGTAAGGAAATGACAAACAGTGACAGTAACACAACAAAAGATTGAAGTAAACTAACCTGCAGCGATTAACGAATATTGGAGCAGATTGACGACACGAGGATTATAGATTACATTACACGAACAGAACAACTAAACAATATTAAACTGTACTATTAAACCTAGTTCATTTTTAACGACTTAACTTGACGATAAATAAATTGTAACAAATTACTGTAGTTTGAAGTGTTGACAGTCAGAGAGGATGCAATCTTCCTTTATCTTTTACTATTAAACAACGTTGCATTGGCAATAGGAACAGAATAGAAGAATTTACAGAAACCAATGTACAAGAAAGATTTCGCGGGTTCCCAATCCCACCATCCGAATTTGAACTTTAGAGATAATTCATACATCCTATTAGCAGAAGAGAATCAGTCGGGATTTTTCGCCGCGATGTTTGTTCGCATTTCACACCGCACGAAATAACACCGTATTGACTTCAGTAAGATTTTTACACTGCAAACGTGTTCATCCTCCCTGGTCCCTGTTAGTCACAGTCGTTCGCTGGCTGCAGGTTGTTTGCTTCTCGGTCATCGGCGATAGTAGCTTCAATTGTGGATTGTTAACTTTAATTTTCTAGCATTATACGCTTCATTAATTGTTAATACACCTGTCAGCCGACATTCGAAAGTTAATCACGTAAGTCGTAAGTTTGTAAATATTACGTGTTAGGATTGAACATTGCAATTACATGTAAGAATAAAAATACTCGTGTCCCCTTCAACTGTCAACTTGGGTTATTAACTGTCAACTGTCGACATAATTAGCATGTATTAAGTTACATTGCCATTGATTGGTTGCAAGTTGCAAGCAAGCTATCCTCCTACTGAAGGAATTTACAATTTTTGCAATTTGGATGGGTTTAAACTCGATATGTGGTTGAATGGCAAATATAAATTGGTCTGCCGGTGTATTTTGGATTTAGTTGTTTATTGTTTGTAATTTGATTTGACAGTCAAGTGATTTGCCAAGCCCTGATAATTAGTAATTGTAATTTGCAAGAATAATTAATTGCATTTAATTGTTAGTTTTATTATTAATTATTAATTACCATGGTTTTAATATGTTTAATGTTTAATATGTAATGTTTCATAGCGTGAGGTTAATTATAAAGGAGAATATTAATAGTTGTAACTTTACAGTATCTCTGCCTTCAATGATGAATCGGGTGAACTTAGTGTCTGTTTTTGAAGCCTTGACTGAATCTGAAGCTCAATCTCCCCCAAAGGGTAATTCCATAAATAAATCATACAATAACTTTGTGAACTATAGTTATAGCTAATTTACAGTTGTAATGGAAAACTTCAAGTTGGAAACTTTACTTTTAATGTCAACTAATTCAATGTCATTTTTTGCGGTTAGAAGACAAAGTGGATACTGAAGAAAAATGTCATATTTGCAAGTTGAAGAAAAAGGAAAATTCAATAAAGTGCTCAACCTGCTTTCAATTATTTCATCGTATCTGTTTATTTATGAATCTGAGAGACTTCACGACAGCTTATAGGGAGAAGAATTGGAATTGTGCTAACTGTCTTAGTGACTTGGATATAGCAAAATGCCCAAGTTGCCTGAATCGACCACTTTATAGTGGAAACTCAAAATGTATGGATTGTTTTTTTCCCACGGCACAAATGGACTCAGACAACGAGTCCTCATCCCGTCTGGATAAGATACCAGCGCCATTCGGTAACTTAAAAATTTAAAATTAAACAAAGCGGTTAAATGTTGTGTCATAAACATAAATGGGTTAAGGGAAAACCTAACACAATTTATTTAAATCAAGTAGATGGTACTTTCTTTTTTATCAACTGAAAAATTCATTTTGTGTAGTTCTATATTTCATTTGCTCATGAAAATATTTATTAATTGCTTTAACAGAAATGCTGCCCAAAATATTTACTGACAGTCTCCCACCTCAAGTGCACCCAACAGTCGACACAATTATGTCAGTATTTGTTACCCATGCAAATAATCCGTGGGATTTCTACGTTATCCCGAAGTATACTGATTGGAAAATGAAATTGCCTCAAGGTTTGTACGCTGATAAAAAATACATTAATGTTCATTACGTTTGTTCCGCAGTTTCTAATATATTTCCGTTGTCTATTACCAGCCTTTGAATCAATATATTATTTCTTTTCCCATCCATCCGTACATTTAATTTGTAACTGTATACAACTATTTTTTTATTTCTTTACTAGACTGGTTAAACATTTGATTGTTCTTTGTTTATTCAAAGGATTTTTTTTAAAGTTAACAGTACTTTATTTCGATTGCACACCACAGCAGTCTTCTTCAGAAATTATGATTACGAATGCAAATTAGACTTGATGTTATAATTGAATTATTCATAAAACGAGTAACAATAGACAGACGTAGACACCAATGTTATAAAGTAGCTTGCGCTACTTAATAATCAGGGATAAGAATGGCAATTCTTTACTATTAGTATTATGAGTTTTCATTCCATCCCGATCTTCTATCATTACAACATTTCTAATGTATTTTTTACAGATAATAATTGCTGGAAAGAATTTAATTCTTTAGTTGCAGCTATGACTCAATTTTATCAGACAGTTGAACCCCAAGAATCAGACAATTGGGAAGCAAACCAACTAGTTGCAGTAAGATCCACTCCATTAGCGCAATGGATTCCTTCCAATGACTTCGGAGCTGCAGACTCAAAGGAAGAAAGAGACGATGGATGGTACAGAGCCGTGGTAGTAGTAAACCAGGATTCAGAAGAAGAGTCGACCGAAAATTATGGACAGATACGGTTGTACCTGTTCGACATCGGACTAGTTTTATTGCCGATTACTGGCAACGTCTTTCGCTTAAGCCCAATGTTCCTTAATACTGCTCCATTGGTAAGAGTTGGCCACATTTTGCTCAACTTATAGCATAAAACATTTTTATTGAAGTGAAGTATTGATAACATACTTTTACCTAATTTGAAGGCTCATAAATGTAGGCTGTTTGGTGTTTCACCGGTGTATACTAACTGGACTGAAGAAGCTTGTGTCAAGTTTTGTAAATGGACGAAAGGCGAAGGAATTGTTAATGTTCGTGCCGTGTAAGCGATCAGTTCAAACTCAATTAACTTAAATGTTTACATTACTACCTATTATGTAAATTTCATTACAAAAATAATTTTATTTCAGAAATATCGAACATCAGAAAGAAATATACCATGGCATGTTCAGTTTGGACAGTGATATCCTGCCAGCAAACGAACAGTATTATAATGTAGAGTTGCGTATTTCAAAAAACGAGTCCCATGTTCCCACTTCTGTTGATAGTGATTCTGACAGTGACATAGCTTTTGCACCAAATAATGCGTCCTCGGGAGATCTGCCATCACAAAAGGATACTTCCGATGGAGAAATAGTTTTTGAAAGCATTGCGAAGAAACTGGCAAAAGACGGTATTGGTCTCCAATGGAATTCATTTCCTGAGCGTCCTCAAATTTGTAGAACCGTGAAAGAATCTGCGGACGTTCTATCCGATTTGCCATTTCAACCTTCTGAGGAGTTGGAAAGTGTTAAAAAAACAGAGAGAGAACGCTTGGAGTCTTACCTTAGAGTTACGCCTGTTGAAGAAGAGACAGAGGAACAAGTTCTCTGCTTGTGCGTAAAAAATGATCCAAGATTGGTGAAAGGCACTAAAGATGTTGATGAATTCAGTCACCGCGTGTTAAGCCAGATGAGAAACGAAAACAAGAAAAAAGAGGAGCCTCAAGAGGTTGAAAATCCGAATTGTTAAGTTGTTGAAAATTGATACATTTTTTTAGAGTAGATGTAGCATTTCATAACTGATACTAAAATTATTATAATCTCTGATTTGGATTTATATAATAGGAGTTTGTTTTTAAATTGATTGACGTAAATTAGTATGTAGCAAATACAACCAATAGGTAGGTAATTTGTGTGTTAGCTGAGTTAGCTCGGTAGTTAGTAAAACTAGTTTTCATCCAGAATTGAAATGATAAATGCGTACAGAAAGATGAAAGAGATGAAGTGATTTGAGAGGAGGACTGACTTGAAGCAGAGACTGAAGAAGTGTATACATATATGAGATTAGGAAAAAACTGTAAAAAGGGGCAGAAAGATAGAGCCTAGTCAGCGGTATAAAGCGGTTAATGTAAGCGAAGGAAAGTCGTTTATTTAGTTATTGCTATCGTCCTCCTTTCTCCGATTTCCATGAGGACAATGCAATGTGCTTTCAGCAGTCATGAAAGAATAAAAAGCAATGCACGTAAAAAATAAGTGTAGCGTGTAGGACAATGTCAACGACAAGAAGGACGAAACTGTTCAATGCTCATTGATCTATCTCCATTCTCTCTGCATTGACTGCATGTCTCCTCTTATCGTTAGTAATATTCCTATCTCTTCCGTTCCTCCTCTTCGCTCTTTCATCTAGTCAACTTCAATTCAATCCTTTTGTAGTGTTACAATGTAATGCAGCGTCGTAACTTTATCAGTAATAGTAGTAATGTTATCTGTCCACACTTATGATATGCAACTCCAGTTACTCCAGTAACTCCACTAATCTTACATCCATCCGAGTAGACATTATATGTATAGAGCTTATGCTACGTAGATATAGGTCATAGGTGTATTAAATAAGACTGAATTGAATGTGATGATGCTCTTGTTCCTTTAAGTAAACATTATATGCATAGAGGTTATGTTACGTAGATGTAGGTGAATTAAGACTTGATGGAATGTAATGATCTTATTGTTCCTTTAGGTTAAGGTTAATGTTAAGTTAATTCTAGTATATCTTACTTATAAATCGTACGTGTACAAATATTTTTGAAATTATGTGTACGAAAATTATAATGAATATTAAATTGTCTTTACGTGTTTTAACATCTGGTTGTAAATAATTGCCCATAGGCATAATATCAGAGTATCACTATATCGAAAGCAAATGTGTATAGCAAAATAAAAATATCCATTGTGTCATTGTATGTTATTATAGATAATAATTAGGTATGTGTAAAGCATACCATTGACTATTACAATGATGAAGTTGTCAGTCGTTGGATTTCTCTCGTAGACAGTCCGTTCTGTTTGGGAGAGAGGAAACTTGTCAAGAGCATTTGTGTTTTATGGGAGGGCAAATGATTTGAAGCTGAACGAAGAGAAAAGTCAAAAAATGCGAATGCAATCTATTCTAGTGATGGAAATGGATTGATGTCATCGAGTCAAGTAAAAAGGACTACAAAAGTTGGTTTAGTACACAAGTGGAACACAATCGTAAAAACTCCCGGTCCCACTCAGAATCCCATAATATAAATGCATTTTTCTCTCTCTCTCTTTCCGAGGCATGTCTGCATGACGATTGACGAGTAGACAACTGTCTTTTTGTCAACAGTTAGCAACAATACACAAAGTCAACTAAATCTTCTGAAACTTGTGACATAATGCATATCAACAACATAACATACTAGGTAGTATATATATACTGTGCTGATTTGATGATACGAGTTATGTTCATAAAATCTCATAATATATCATATCGAATCCTTCTATTTTAGCTGCGTTCATATTACCTTCTGTTAGTTGAGTTAATACTTCAAACATTTTCATTAGAACACCTCTTTTTATGTTTAAACATAAAGAAATGAATACTATACAAAGAAATACAAAGATACAGACAATAGCGATTATTATGTACTTCCTGAGGAATAACTAACAGTAAATTAAGCATGAAGGAAATCTCGAATTGCGTATCGGGCAATATTGAGATAGCAAAATGGAACAGGGTTTACTGTCGAACTGAAAGGTCAAGAGTGAAGAAAACAATATTACGAGGAAAAGTTTAACGACAGCGACTCCAACATGATCTTAAGATGAAGTGTTGTGGGTTGAGGAGAGAAATGGTTGGTGGCTATATAAAACTACATGGAATCCCTCCATCCATCCTTTGAACCACAATGCGATATAATCCTATATGAAACAAACAAACGGAGCCGGAAGAAATTCCGACGACGCAGACAATAAGGGAGAAAGTCCTTGTGTTCCTCGGTTGCTCTTTAAAAGAGATAAATTCTGTTGTAGCACAGGAAGGACGGATACGAATCTGTGCAATATTGTAGTAGTTTCACAGTAGTTAGTCCAGTTACCATTTTATTTTACTTTCGGAGAGCACCCAACCAAGTAACAAGGGTGCACTCGTAATACAAACATGTCTTGTGTAGAATAGAAGTAGTAGGACACGTTTATATTGTATACACATGTTCCGTTCTAGCAAAATGTTTACAGTTAAGTGTCCTATAGAAGTAGACAGGCTCCTAGACTTTGTAGCTAATAGCAGGGAGTTTTATAGGAAGGGAAAGTAAGTATATTATGGAGAAGGTACTTTTACTCGTTGTTCAGTTGTGCTGTTTGTCAGATTCGACGAAAGTCTGAGAAATTCGAGTAAAAGTATTTGTATTCGTAGGGTAGTAGTTAATTTGAGTACATTTGAGTTGACGGGTGAGCAAAGTAATGTGAGCTGCGGAGCGTAGCAAGAGTCAGCCACCATTTCCTGAATTGGTTTGCTTCTCGCACTGTTTCCTCATGTTCAAACCTACTTCCTTTCTCTTCCTCTCCTCCGATACTGCAAATACACTTATAATAGCAGCTCCTTCCCCATACACCGCCACCCAAACACAAATAATACACATATCCATATACTAAACGCAATAATACTACACACATGTACTTAAGTACATCTCTAGTTCTATGAAATCCATACACTAAACCATAAGATGGTGTCAGATAGTCCAATTGAGAGAAAACAAGTATCAGCAACCAGAGCACATGCATGTTATGTACGACGAGTACACTATAGAAGGACAACACCGAAAGATGAGATAAACATACTACATTTATAATTGCATACACATAATGACTTACCTAGAAGGTATATCTGAATATAGGCACATAATTACACCTACATCTACACCTGTACTGTAATACATGGCATGACGATTATTTGTGAATTAGCTGTACGTCCATGCGTGCTCGTATGTCATTTTATTTTACAGGAGATCTGCTAGGTATATTATCAGTTGGAGAGAAATATTAACTACTAACGGTTACAATTAATTCTGATTAAATGTACCTACCCTACAACGCTTTCTTGCAGACTAGTGCAGTCATGTAACATGCATGAACTTGTAATGAAAACATTCTAAGACTTAAGCTAAAAACTACCATTTCTAAATACAAGTACAAATTTGGAAAATCCAATATGTAATTTTAATTTAAGTAAATAAATTAATATGCTTGTACCATACGAATACAGCATAATATAACTGATTTTGTGAGTTATTGGTTATTAGGTTACAAATATGGATGTCTGAAATGGTTGTTGTTTGCATGTCGTTGTCCTGGGCTGAAAAAGCATATCAAAGTCATTCAGGTTCAGTGGCACGGGGACTTGACTCCAGTTGTCGTTGTCGTCCTCCTTGTCTTCTTTTTTTCATTCTGATTATATCAATTCCATTTTCCGTGCATTACACAGTATCGGATTATATTATTTCTTGCTATTAGCTGTTATTACTCGTTGGAGTATGTGTAGTCGTGTAGTAGCTTGTAGTGAAATTGTGGATGGAGCATTCACAAGTGGATGACAGGGACTTTCGACTTTATACAGAGAAAAGCTTATAGGAAAAAGTGGCAGTAGTTTATAGTAAAGTAGTTTAGAACTTGAACAACCAGCAGCCAAGTCAAGCCATTCGATTATCTTCCCCATCACTCAAAGTTTTAATGGAGCGAGAAACACAGAGCATATTATGTCCTTCCGAATCTTCCTAGCTCTATTACCATTACCATGCAGTATCAGCAGTCCTATATGAGGACACACAATACCACATTCAACTGCTATATGTATGTACATCTCCAATCTCAATGAAAGCTCGACACAAAACAATCCACGCAAAAAGAACATCCTAAATTCGAGCTCCATAATAATAAGGTATACAAAGTAGTACAAATAAAGTCGTGTAGTCGTAAGTGAATATAAATGTGTATCTAAAATGTAGCCATCCAACCTACTCGTAGTCCAGCTTAGCGGGCAAAAAGTAAAACGACCCTTTATATTTCAGCTACTGCTATGGCCTACACAATAAACAGAGACACACACACTCACATAATGTGTACCAAATGTTTTCCTGTCTGCCATCGTCGTTTTTGTCAACAGAATGCGAGCAGAGTGCATTTAATACAATATTTGTATAAAATACACTTTTATCTCTGTGTAGATTGTAGACACGGTTATTTAGTTCAGTTCTAGACATTCGACAGGGTGCACTAATAGGCTATACGCAGTGGTAGTTGAGTGTCTAATATAATCATCTATAGGAATAGTAGACAGACGACAGATTCAATAGAAAGCCATCCTGACACACACACAGAAAGAGATATAGATATACAGATAGAGATAGTAGAAAGTTAGGACGATGAAGGAGGATGACGATACGGGACGGGAGGATGAAATTGTCTCCCTCCCGAGTCTCTCTCTCCGGTCGTTTTCTGTTTGAAACTACAGAAGAGTCTCTCCAATTGACTCCACACTTTATTCACTCTAATACACTTAGCGATTCCTTCACTTGCGACAATAATGTACTTTGACTGTAAATGTATATAATGCTCAAGCAGTATATTCTGACATGGGGAAGCAAAGGATATTATACATCTTCCATTATTCAAGTCAACAACCACCAGTCCACATAAATACAACTCTGACTTGACTTTTCTGAAATAAAAAGAGCAGAGAACTCTCTCGATCTATTGCAAGCTTTCATCTCGCACTAATATTTGTTTGCTCTGCTTCAATGAATTGCAAGTACAAACATACGCATGCTGCTTTGCCTCTTCTCTCTAGTAGCAGTAGTAGTTACTCCAGTTATGTACATAACACTATACAAAAGTTTTCTTTTTAATGCTCACTTGTATTTTGTGTATCAAGTGAGACACATACAATGTGGGCAAAGGCGAAGTTATTAATATTTTTTAAGAAATTGCAGGATAAAGCATACGGCAACGCATTTCATTTGAATTGCACTTATTTAATGACTAAAATATTATTACATAAAGCTATTAATAGTCCGAGGTATATTATACGTATCCCACCCTGGTTGTGAGTTGAGACATTTTTGTCGGCTATAACGAAGTGGTTAAAGATGAGCTTTTATCACAGTTGAATGAAATTGACCTCTCACATGCTTTCCCCTTGACGAGAGAGAAATGTATAAATCTCACCGCTATCTCATAGGGAATTTTGTACTCTTTAGCTTGCTTTCCTTACAGTTTCAACATAAGGTAAACTTCATTGGCTTAGTTACGATATATACAATGAAGTATTTAGAAATTCTTTGGTTAATGACTGCATTATGTGGTTGTGGTTCATTCTTAAAGGTAAAGTGAAGTATTTTAGGTTAAATTGTTTGTTTTTTGTCATTTAGATTGTAGATTGGATTGACATAAATTGGAACATCTACTTAAATCCTGTATAAAAATTATTATAATCCACTGCATTTATTTGAGTTCCACAAATAAGCGTCACTATTCTCATTTCGTGTTTCCACAGCCTTTCACTCCTCTTGTGCACATACAATTATATTTTAAGCCTGCAACATTTTAGTCTTGTTTAAATGGCACGCATCCTCACTTCCGTTCGATGCGATGGAATAACCCAGTTCCTGTTGAATGTCAACTTTTAACCTTAATTTGTGCTTTTCACTGTGAAACGCATTAAAGAAGTGCCTTACTATTTGTACTGCCATTCTTTTCATAAAATCTCATTTGTGATACTTTTGTGCTTTCACACACTCTCATTTAACCACCAGCATCACCACCACGTCCATTATACTACAGAAATTATTTGCTTAGTAAAAGTAAATATCAAACAATAAGTGTCGATGCCGCTTGCCGTTTGGTAATTTCCCAAGTCCCCCGTGAGATATCTGACACCACTTTATTCGTTTAAGCGAGTCACACGACAACACGACCGTTTGGCAGAAAGTGAATCACAGTTTAGTCAAATAGTTTTTATTTCGTTGTTGCCCATTTCACGGCAAATGCCAAGTCATAATACCTAACAACCTTTCCTTTACGTACTTATTTACTCTGAACTGCATTCAGAAGAAGCAGTCCTTTTCTAGCTTCGTCTCAGTTTATTGTCCTTCAGTCATTCATACACAGTTCCATTGTTTGTCACGCCAAAATGGAGCAGAAACGTACATTCTTCATCACAGCACTCACACTTCGTCACTTCACCACCTTTTCCACTCATGCTCCTGTAATTGATTCAAAATCTCATGAAAAAGCATAAAGAGTATAACTTGGTCTTTTAACACAGGTGGGATAATTAATTAATACTGTCATAATTTAGCTATTCTGTTTTTGTAAGCATTGATGGATTTACACTTACTACAAGTGCTGAAAAACGGAAGTAAAAATTATTTCAATCCGATGAATTATTTGTTCGTAATTTGAATTAGTACTGGAGAAGTTAAATACTAGGCATACTGATCATCAACGAGGAATCAGTGTTTTAAATTGTAGGAACTTAAAATGAATGTGTCCATTTGAGCAGTAGAGAGGACATATAGTGTACGAATGTTTGTATATCAAATTAAATAAATAAATTTTTATTTACGTCTTATAGTGACACAACGGAAAAGCTTTGAAAGTGTTGAAGAATTCCTGACTGCAGTAATTGACAATGAGTGAGAATAAGTAGATGGATGTAATTTACATACAAGTGATACACCACATTACAATACACACAAGCCTGGGATTTACTTCCTCACAAGAAAACGGAATATAGGGCAGGGGGAGTATGTATCTTGTTAATAAGAGAGCGAGAGAGGAGCTGGTTGACTGACAATGCAATCAGTTGGTTGACAATAATGCGTTTAGTTGGCTTGGTTGGTTTGTTGCCCTAACAAAGTTTTACACGGGAGATTGAATTCTTTCATTGTGGAAGAGATTCATTGGAGAGACGAACAACGCCAAAAACGTCTTTGCTTTATTCGACTTTCTTTTCATGTTGTCTCTTTCTTCTTCTTCTTCTTCCTCCTATACCTACACACAAACAAGGCTCTTTCCTGTCTTACACAGCACAGGGCATTATGCCATGTCTTGTACAACTTGTCTAATCACCCACCGACCAGCACCAACCAACCGGGACAAGGAGAATGGACGCAGGACGCAGATCCACATTCACCCATGCCCATAATATCACACTGTGTAAATACAATATTGCTTACATCACAACAACGCCTTATGCGCCTTTGTTCTTTTGTTGCCATTCTCTTCCTGCTCACTCACACGTAAATGCAGAGCATTACCACCACCACCAACTCACTCTGGGCTACACTTCCACAACATTAAGAAGCAACGACAATGTACAGATTACTTTGGCTTTCACACTTCTACACAGTTAACAGCCCAACATCCCACCACACATCACTCATTCTCATTGTCCACGCATATTCTAAACCGGATTGTTGTTCGTGTCACTGCGTATCCTACAAAGTTTTTAATCAAAATATAATAAACCAATCATGTCGCTTGGAAATCTTTGTCGCGTAGTAAGAGTCCTATATCTACTAATTTCTTTAACATTGTGCAGTCGTTACTGCATTTAAACTTTTTAATTGTATGTAAGTTTCAATTTTACTCACTGTTAGCCTCAAATTATAATCCGTGGATTTAGGATCATATCTGGATATTTACAAACAGTTAACCCAAATCATTATCTGAGGCCTGAATAGCTACCAATGTTAATATGCTTGAAGTTTGTGATGTGCGGAGAGAATTATTAATATTAGTAGCACCTTGTCTGATTGACCTTTCTTGAAGCTAAATGGAGCGGGATTGTGGGCAGGGTTCGCATATTCAATGGCTATATATAGTGCATAGTTAATTAGCTTCAGTTATTGCAAAGGTGCAAAACTCTAGGTTTATCAGTAATACATAATGAACGTATGTACTTATTAATGGTTGCTGAGTGATGTAGTTGCTGCTACTATTGCAATTTAATTTAAGTATAAAGTGCACAGAGGGACTTCTTATGAAGTTACTTGAATTGTGTTACAGAGAAACATTTACTTATTGTTAATAAAAATATTTTCTAGGATTATAGTTGGCTAATTTTTCCGTAAGTTGCCGTAATTTAATTATTTGCAATTGCACACATAAAATATTTTACCCTTTTTAGCATATTAATATATTTATGAAATTTTACATCTAATCATGTACAGAAAGACAAACTCGATTTATTTTTACAGATGCAGATCTAGGAATTTCCAATTCAGTTAGTTCAGTGCGGCCAAATGTTGTAATAATTTTTCTTGTCGGTTTTTGTGCAGCCAAAAAAAGCCGAAAATAATATTATAGATGAAAGTAGTCATCATCGGTGAAACGAACTCATATTTAGAACCATCCGTGAAGATATAACATAACAACTCCGATCAAGTCAGCTAGAAGCTTGACGAGTATAATGTTGACGAGTCTCATATCTTTTATGCTAATAATGCCTATGAAAATTGATACATTAACCTCACACTACTACTGCCACCATTATCACACAGCGTAATTTTGGCAATTGATCTTTATCTATTAGTTATGCTAATAAAGCAAAGACTACTCCATACCGTTCATCTACATTACGAGTAGCTCTTATGTGTAAATACATTTTTGGTTGGAAGTGAGAATGCTCTCGACTGTACTCTTATAAAATTTGTAAAGAGTTTTCATTGAAAGCGTCGTCGTCCTTTTTTCATTCATTGAGCCCTCTCTTCAGTCTCTTCTCTCTCTTCGGACGGGTTTTACACCACAAATAAGTGCGCTCTCATAAAATTACAATTTCCCTTACAACACCCATCCATCCATTTTATATTATTCTTCCTGATCTATATCGAATCCCGTATAAAGTAGCTATATGACATTATATGTGATACTTTATTGTCAATCCTCTTGTTTGCTCGCTCCTACTTCCTACGACATGTTGGGTGTGCACTACACCCATAAAAGCAGTATGTGAACAATGACGTAGGAAATGGCTTGACTTTGCATGGAATTAAGGCAGGTATATGGATATAGCCAAGATAGTATAACTGAAAGGCATAAGATATTTTATATTTTGTACTGCTGAATATATCTGTAAAGGCAGAGATTGCTTACATAATATTTTGTCGGTAGATGTATTAGGATTTGAGTTGGTTGCCTTTGCTGGTTGCCTTTGCTGGTGTGTAATGTTGTTTTGTTTGTTGTGGATACAAGATTTGAATGGTGAAGTTGGTATTCTGTAAACGCAATGAAACTATTTATGCCCGACATGAATGGAGGCTTCACCTCTACGGTCATTATGATTATCACCATACAGCCAGCAAAGAGCAAAGGACTACCACACTACATAATGCCGTATAACTTCCAACTTACAATGTCCCACGTATATAGTGTTAGCATTTTCCCATATTATTATTATGATCATTACGACATTACTAGACGATGTTACCTAGTGGAGCTATTAGCTAATAGGGGATATTACATTATGACTTGCCTGTGTATAATGCCCTAATATGATTTTGTGGTAGTTAGTATCACTGGTAGTTTGTATTTGTACAAGGCATAATAATAATAATTTGTCGAGACTGACAGAGGAGAATACAAATAGTGGGCATGGCATATTACTAGAAGTGACAAAGCCTAAAAAGCAACCTGGGTAAATGGTGAATGCTACACGGTTCTTTGAAAGTGCAACAATATAAAACCTACGTTGAGCCACACATCCGACTAAACATGGAAGAAGTATGAGGACGCAGGAAAAGAAGAGAAAGGACTGAATGTGTGAATGGAGAGTCGTCAGAGAATAGTTACAATGACAATTAGACAAGGTTGTTGGATTCGATAGATGTATTTAGCCATTCTTCTATGGAGGTAGGAGTGAGCCCGTACTAAATGTCTATCATTCATTTCATAATTTCATCTAATTCAATTCAAATGGGAAAGGTCTCCTCTCCTGCCTCCCGATGTAATCCGTGTCCTTTAATTCCACACTCTTTCCATTCCACCCATCCTTTCCTCTGCTACACTCACCAACTCAATATAAATTTATTTCTCGCACAGCACTTCGTACTAGTAGCAACAGGAATGGGAAATCAGTGGAGACGAATAATTTTCTTGTAAATAGTCAGGGAATCTGTGGCTGTGGCTGATTTGCACAGGGCGATGGGTGAGGGGACTGAATATGAACAGAGAGAAGTGTATTAAGAGTATCAGTTTCCATTTCCATGTAGTGGTGGAGTAAGTGTATGTAAGTGTGTGTACATCTGATATTTATGGCAGAGGCCAAGAACACCATTCAGGGATCAAGCTAAGCTTTACATGACATTATGACATGAGGACAGGAACTGTGTGTAGTTTGTTCAGGACGGGAGGGACAGCTCAGAACTTGCCTTGCCTCGCAAATCCAATTCATGTGATGTGATTTCATTTCGCTTCATTCACAGCAGCTCAATTTTGTCTCCTCAGCCTTCATCATATTACAACGTTTATACACCTAATGTCATTTAGGTGTTGGTCGCTCTTGGCTTTGGCCAGGACAAACCCAAATTCAATGTACACATAGGAGAACTACTAATAGCTATATACAGCTATAAACCTTCTCTAATGCACACCTCTTTCCTTTCTATTCAATTTCCTAAATAATTGCTCCCCTTCAAATGCTCAAAACCTTTTGCAGCTATAATATGTATCACTCGACTCTTCATATTAAATTTACTTATTCTACGAAAATAATATGATCATTTAAAATTCTTACGTTGCTCATTATCGTTGTTTTTTCTTATGCGGTTGTTTGAGTGCATTTTTCAAACGCAATTTCCACCACATTATTCAGTTAAATTTCAATTACGTATCGGGTAATTTGAAAGCTTACACTGAGTTCCGTTTTTAATGAAAAATTCATATTGCTGAAAATTCATATTTATGTAATGGGTTAGATTATAAGTGTAAAAAGTTTTGAATTGAAGTTGTTCACTAGCAAGAATCTCCGTTAGTTAACCATGATACGATTGAAGATTTTTCTACTATTTAATCTGCAATGAGTTTGCTACAAAGAAAGTGTACTTCCTGTTCCTGAGGAGATTCCCATTTTTGTAAACGGGTATCCCGTCTGTATCATTTCATTTCTCTGAAAATAAGTACATAGTGCATTCTTCCAAACGTTGTGTAGATTTCATTTCTTTAGCTTTGGGTAGATAGGCGTGAGCAAGATGATAGCTAATTGTATTCTACACAGATATAATATTATACTGACTGGACGTATACTTATTTTAGCTTGACGTCAGTAGGGCTAGGAACGGCAGCACATAGCCCAGTTGGACGTTTATAAAAGATGATTAAAGATGAAGCTCGGAAGTCGGGCGAAGTCGAAATGGAGATAGAATGACTTGGATGCATTGAGAGTGGCAGGGCCTATAGGCTGAGTCCAGTTGTGTGTTTTATGGTTGGGCTGGCTGGTGGTTGTCTGTGTGGATATTGTGATTGTGTGGCCGTGACATGTAATGGAGATGATATTATGTAATAACGTGATCATAAACTGTGGCCTTTATGCGGACGTGAAGAATAAGGAACAAGAAGCGTGGGCCAAGTCATGTTCACCGCTCAGCCATTCTCCCACTGGAATTCTCTTTTGACCAACTCAATGTACAGGAAATGCGGTGATAAGAAAGCCAATGAGAATTTCCTAAATAAACTCACTGCAGATACATGACATGACATATAAAGATTGTACATATAGATTATATAACACAGAAAGAGCGTGTTGTATTTGTATTGTCACCAGAAGCATTGGACGGCTATTACATGGAATATATTGAAGTATCTGTAGTAGAAGCGAATGGCTACATAGCCAGTATCGTTTTGGAGTATGTTGAGGTCGAGTAAAAAGAGGCAAGGCACATATAGACGCAGAAAGTAGCCAAATGAAAAGAGAGCTGTGAGAGAGTAAAGTATCTCTATATAAAGTAGAGGACATGAAGTAAGTACAGATATTATAACATGAGGAAGAAGCAAAGGAAAAAGTATTCGTTGTGGAAGGGAAGTCTACACTACAGCCAAATCGGCTACAACTAACGAAGCATAAACAATAATTCATATCTTTTCGTTTGTTTGGCCGGAGAATAAAAACACGACGACGACTAGGACGACGGGATGGGCATGGTAAAATACAGTTGTTGTAGTAGTTCAGGAAAATATGACTGTGCGGGTAAAGCCAAGATGATAATAATATTATTAGGTGGGATATATATGTGCAATGCCTATAGGGACGTTGAGGACGTAGGAGCCTGAAGGTCCATGTCCACTGAACCGACGGACGAAGAATGGTAGCGGTGACTTGAGTACTACGCTTGAGTTGAGTTGAGAAGGAGGTGATGATATGTTCCCGTCGTCGTGTCCACACACACTCTCCACTTAGATTGCCAAAAAACAGACAAACAAGTGATGGTCTCAATAACCACAAGAATAATATGCCACTGCTATCTCAGCTTTCCGGTCCAACGACTGAAATCATCATTATCACTTGATTCCTTTATCCAATTCCCTCGTCTCTATTCAATAAATTTCGATCTTATCAGTTCTCTTTTCCAATAATCTCATCCTGCCCTCCTCCTCCTCCCTCTCAACCGTCCAATGCCAACAAATGTACAGCCACTGCATAAACCAGACTCACCCGTCTGCCAACCATCGTCCCACACTTTTTACACATTTCACACTAACAGCCGCTACCGTGTCGTCGTCACTCACATCAGATTAACGCTAATTGCACAAACATAATGAAATATTCAGATTTGTGATGAAAGTGGGATCAAGTCAAGTCGAGAAACAAATAATAGCGCATTAACAGATTTATGCAGTAATTCTTGTTTTTGTACATATTTACTGTGATAAATATCATAAAATTATATTCTTTATTACTATATTCAAACAGATATAAAGTGTTCAGGTGGCAACAAGCGTTGGTTGTAATTCTATGACATTGTGCAAAGTAATATTATGTTTCTTGATTGTTATTAGGAAACTATTATGTTTGAAACTGGTATGTTAACTGGTATGTTAAAATGTTATGTTAAAATGGTTCGATGAGAATGAAAAATGTTTTGTATTAAATGAAATTTTATTATACGTTCAATATAAATCAGTGTAAAATACCCTGGCCCACAAATTGTTGCGTAAACTGTTTTGGTTGACTTAAGAAACGTTAAGAAGGTAAGTTGATTTGACTAATTAATTAAACGATTAATTAAAAGAGAAACTTTTTTATATCTTTTATAGCTTGTTGTGTCAAACTTTTCCTGAAAATAATAATAATTACCCAAGTGTACAGTATGTGGAAAGGAAAGTGGAAAGGGAATGAGACTGTGAATGAGAAGAATCATAGTGAGATAAGTTTCATTTTCGGTGGGCAAAGAGAAGACGTGCAGAGGAGATCAGTGTTCTTTTTTTGCGTGGTGGGTGAGAGAAGTTGATAGGACCGGAATGGAACCAGGAACTATCACCTACATACAAGCACACAGAAAACAAGCAAATAGTAATTGTTTTCCCTTTTATGTGGATTGGGTCCCCAGTCCCATTTATTTGTTTTCTGAGTCTAGCTAGAGAAGAGTTAGTTGAGTCAGACAAAAATGTTTGTTTGCCTTGAGTTGCTGCAAAAGTCCAAGCTATACGACGTCGCCCTCACTGTCACTTGATTTCATCTGAAATGTGTATGAGAAATGAACATTTTCAGCACACACGGTCTTTATCTTCAGTAGAAGTAAAGGCAAACGAGAAAAACAATTCCTGGTTTACTGGTTTTACTCTCCGTATTTTAATATAGTACTATTTACATAGTCTACACGGGTATTGTATTCTTTATGTTGTGAAAAAAACCATGCTACAATTCACAATAACAAAATCCGGTGACATCCCAAAGAAACAAAATGCAAAACATGCCCTGTGAAAAGATATCAAGCATCTTGCTGGAATGGAACGTGTAATATAATCCCATCATAAAAGTCATGTATGTCTTCAAGTGAAGTCTACACAGACGTTCGTCATGTGCAGAATATGTTTTCCAGTGTTTACTTTGTTTCCGGAAATCTTAGTAGACGAGCTTTGATAAAGATTGGCAGCAAAAACGAAAGACATTTTGAGTTACTTAGCATGAACTTATCTACAAATTTATAAAATTAATGTAAAGACGCAATTGCCTAGACTGTTACCCACTTTCAATGTATATTTACTTGGAAGAAATTATTGAAACTATTATAATGTGATTGGTAATGATTATACTGGTCAATAAATACATACTACTATTGCTACTTTGAAAGAGGGGATTTAATCACTCTTTCTTGTAGCAGGGCTAATTTTATACAGATATAATGTAATTATGAACTGTACACGATGGCTACTAACAAAAGTAACATCTATATGGCATATTTGACATCAAATTATTAATTGAAATACAGAAATGAATTATAATCTTGCAATGAGGATTTAATCTCAATATAAATATACATAGTTATTTTAATTTTGTATTATTTATTTGTCAGTAAATACAATTGATTGAATAAAAGAAATTATCCTACTGCTGTTTTGACATAAAGAACATATTATATATTATGTAAGTAGTCATCAATATATTTTGCCTATTATTTATACATGACATGACGTATAATATCACACACAAGGACGTAAGTCTACATTTCCATGAGTAGATGATTGTCGATATACACAGCAAGAAGCATTAGCATACTTTTTCGGTCTGATACAAAAGTGTTGTCGTATAGGTACAAGTATACCTACTCACGGCACAATAAGCATACTTTATTAAACCACACACACAAATGTACATACATAATTCAGAAATGACATTTCTTGGTAATGTGGCAGTACAAGTTAAATACTGGTGTAAATCATTTTGTGTTAAGCTTAGTCGAGCATTCAAAATGTTTATCCATCTGAACGTGTTTTCGGTATTGACTGGAAAATGTACAGTTTCTGTTCACACAAATAAGATTGGAATTATTACTTATTCCTTAATGTAATACAGTAATACATCCAGTAATGCTTTGTGCATATTTCTTGGCTTATGATAAGCCGACACTGCCAGACGGCTATTAACATCATTTCCTTTACTTTCTTATTACTCCTGCGACTGTAACTGTAACTACATGTTATTCATCTCTGCTTCTTTCGGCTCATAGCTTCTCTAATCATTCATTGTATAGCACCTAAATTGTATTTTCTTCTTGTATTACAGAATCTACTTGTCTTTGTATAACTCCGCAGCTCCCTTAAACTTCAATCTTAATATCAGAATGGGCTAAAGTAATGACGTGTTTGGCTTTAGCAGACATTTCTTTATGTCCATGAATTTTGGACTGGAGATGAAATATTTATTTTGATGTGATGTGTGTTGTTGGTTGGATTAAATCAAAGTTGGAAGAGAGCATCGGAGAGAGAGAGACAGTGACAGAGGAGACGAAATGATGTGTTGTGTACACAACCAATTTAAACGGACATGTGTTTGACGTTGTCCCTTTCAAAGAATCATACTCTGCAACCGGGATTACCACTAATACTCCACTACTTACGTTCTTCCACTATGCTTCTGACATTCCGCTTTTATATCTATAGGCATTTGTTCTTTTAGTCCTTTAGACACACTACTTCATAAATGTTTCAAGCTCCGACACCTCTTATTTTTCGAATAAATGAAAATAACCCACGCAGAACTTTACTGGCATCAAAAACTCAGGCACAAAGAATACATGACGTAATAGACATACAAGGCAATACATAAATTCTTTCAATCTCTTAAGATTAATCAAAAAGTAAAAACTCATAATAACGATTTGAAATTCACCATCATTTTTGTAGTGTATGGAATTTGTTTACTGTTTTAGTTAGTCTATTTATTTAACTTTATTATTTATTTATTTAGTTATTAATATTTATTTAAACGATATGTACCTACAATCCACCCCATTCCTCGGTAACTTTTTTAAAATCTAAACTAAGTACAATCATAATGTATGATTAAATGGAAAGATTCTTCACTTCCAAAATTATGGTATAATAGTAGGTATAAAAAAATCTTAATAATTGTTGTATCAAAACTTAATTTTTGTAATACATTTTCCATGGATGTTGATTAGCGTACATCGAGCAATCGAATAAACTTCCAGACTGCCCTGTATAGCCAACAAACTACATACGAAACAAATGAAACTAAAATCTACTTGAGTCATAGTCCGACTCGTAGGTTTAAAGCCCTAGGTGTATATATATAAAATTTCTACTTCGCTTTCTGTTTATGTGTATTGTTAGGAGTTGGTAAAAAGCGGACAAAAAACGGTGTAGCTAATACGAAGGCAACAAACGATGCCAGGGTGGACGACTTCCATGTTTTCCACCTTTAGAATGGCAGTGACAGAAGATCCAATTGACATTCCTTTGGATGTAGTCAAATCCGGCAGGGAGAGAGCGAGAGGAGACGAGAGGTGCAAAATTTGGTCCCTTTGGGAGATAAGTGATTACAGCACCCTGAAGAGAACAGACACAAATACATTTGATAGACCTTTCTTTTTTATTAGGTGCACAATTGCTGTTTCTGTTGGAATAGTACTACGTCGTACTTTACTACCATTACACACCTTTACTGTTTGTTGCTATTCTTTTTCTAACGTTAATTCCCTCCACCACACGGCACGGCCACCATCTCCCAAACTTCATTCCTTCATCATGTAACAAATAAAGTAAATCAAGTCTGGCAGAGTGCAACTTTTAACACACACTCTACTCTGCCACTATTTCTCCTCAATGTCCACTTCTGACACTTTACAATTACTGTGTGTTTGTATTTGAATGCAGTGATAGTAAATATAGCTAAGAATTGCACAGCAATTTATCATACTTATTATTTTAACTAAATGCATAATAAGGATTTAGAAATGAGATGACTTGTAGACTTCATCTCTCTTTGTGTCAATTTACTTTCTCGCTTCATATTTGTTAAAATATGCATGATCATTTTTCATTGCATTGTTTGACTGTCACCCGGCGGCGGTTATTACTACATTCAACTTTAGAAAGTAATCCGTCTCTTTATAGTTCATTCCCATTTCAACAAATTCAAGTCCCATTCATTTCTCATCAAAAATCTGTTCCCTATCCCCATTTGTGTGGACAATGCAAACATATCATAAACTGTCCGCTTAATTTCATTTCATTTCTTCACGTTTCGTAATGATGCAGTTTTATGTCCTCAATGTTTCATCTGTCTTGGTACATACATCTATAGGTAGGGGCTTAATAAAACACAATGTGATGTACACAATATTGTAGCTACTTAAATATGTGGATTCTATGAAATGAAATGTTATATACCTAAAGTGAGTTTTATTAAGAGCAAACTTTTTGCTGAATCTAATTATGTCACTGCTGGGGCATTGCGATATTCTAGACATCATGAAAGAATTCTGGTAAGAAATTCTGCATTTCCAACCTTCTAAAAATTGACTCACGTGGATGGGTGGCTTAAACGGTATTGTATTGTGAGCATTATAACTACAACTGTATGTATATAATCAGCAAGTTCAATTTAAAAAGTACGACTTGGGGACTACATTTTTATTCACAGACATAAAACTCCAGACGCTTCATTACGTTGATGCCTTGTTTGTAATAGACAGAGATTATACTCCTCGTCCAAGCAGTGTAGTCACTTTGTGCTCGTAAAACAAAAGCAGTTTTGGACTGAAATCATAGTGCATCGTTTTTATGCATGAGCTTATTCCCACGACCAGTTATTAATTGCGCTTTCTACTTTGACATTTTGTGATTGCATGGTAAACGGTATTAACATTTCCAGCAAGCTTCAACATTGACGAGTCAACGTGCAAAATTTCCCACAATTATCCTTAAAAAGCAATATACGAAGCTGAACTTTGCATGTGAGTTGCACATGAAGAGACAAACGACAAATCCAACCAGTCACTTTAACCTAAGGTATAACAGGGACCATCAAACCATATTATATTACGATACATTCATTTTGTATTTGCACTTTACACGGGTAATCAAAATCGCCTATAGCCTATAACACACATACCATTTAGGGAAGCGTATTACAAATGTGACACCGTATGTACATCATTACGCCTTGCATATCTCTGTACTTACACATATAAAGGTACATGAAACATACTTACACGATATATTATGTATATTTTACAGAATGTATTTATCTATGTGCAGAATTGGTACAACTCCTTCCTAACTCTTCATCGCAGAACGGAGGTAGCTTTATTGATTATAAAACTGACAACCAACGCCATGCACAGAATATAGTTTTGAATTTTTATTAATGAGGAATAAGATAAAGAACAAAAATCGAAATATGAATAACTTGAGAAGCAGAAATAAAAATCGACTCTGAAAAAAACTATGAGGAGGTGATAATTATCAAACATTATGGCTTATTATTCTTAGTAAAATTATAAGCAATGTTATGCATTTTATGTACTATAATGTTAAACTAATAGTTATTACGTTGCTTCAACATTGAACTTTTGATCCCCACACTTGCCATTTACCTTTTTTCAAAGACCGACTGTGAAATGCACATGGGTTGCAGTTATAAGCGAAATGGTATTACGTAGTAGCTGTAGCTGCAAGGGAATATGTCTGATTTTGCTCGTTCAAAAGAAACTCTCGTCTGCGCTATGTACTTATTGCGAGGAGTTTTTTAGCTTTGTGCTTCCTGGAATCCCGCACACCCTTAACGCTCGATAGTTAATAAATAAAGGCTTCCTTTCTACAAGATTTAAAAATCTTTTATGATTTAACATGAAAATTTCAATCACTGAGCTCTTGCCAGGAAAAATTGCCATTTTTAACATAATGACAACAATACCGAAACATTCATTGCCATGAAATATACAAAGACTGCATTTGTAATATGTAGAAGTTAATTTTGTAAAACTGTGGAAGGGATTGTGACGACTGTTTTACTATTATTTAGTTGCGACGAAAGAGTCATCGACTATCTAATGCAGATTAATGATCATGTTAAGGGATCTTATCTAGATTAGCCACTGCATGGATACAGTAAATACAGTTGCATCCATAGTAGGCGCACTAAACCATTTATAGTAATATCGATGCACTTTTGCTGTCCACAGAAGGATAGTGGAGAAGATTCCTTGAATGAGCATTGAATTGGGGCTGGGCTGTGAATGGAACGCATCTGCTTCTCTGATTGCTCTACTGCTGTTATAAAAGTACAGTGTAATAATAACAATATTGCAGAGGCAGAAAAGAGAGTCCTGGTGTTTCCGGGTAGTCTGTCCGGTGCAATTAAATTGATATTGAGCGGACGGTGTTAAGGGCCAACAAGGGAACTGTGAACGAGACGGGTGAAAGAGAGTGGCCTCCGCCCTTAAGTAATCCTTTGGTGTCGTTCTCATCGTCTCCCTCCTCTTCTCCTCGGACACGTTCAACTTTAACAACCTACCACCACCACATCATCATATAACTCACTCACTCAATCTCAAACACTCTTCGCAACATACACCGGGGACCTATCAAATATTCATCGCACACCAATACCAATTACATCATGATTAATGAGCCGGGGACACAACCAACGATCATATCATACCAGATTAGCCGATCATCACAAAAATCATATATTTATGCTTGTATATAAAACACCCGGGGTTTTTATGGTCCTTGTTTTTACAGAAGTTAACTGTATGATAGAGCCAAGTATATTACACGGTACAAACACATTTTTATCACCATTTAAGTGTTACTGCAGTGAAAATGTATAGATCAATGCTTTAATGCATTCGTGTGTATAATAGTTCATATGTCGTAGGTTTACTGCAATTCAGGGTGCAGTTTGTCTTATGAAAATCGTTTCAAAGTCAATAAGTATTTTTGCTTGTTTCCCAAGAAAATCCGTAACAAATATTGTGAAGGTTATTGTGGGATGCACTATGCACCAATTAATGCTTCTATCTTTATATGATATTTTATGTGAAGCAGATTTTTTATGGGCTTCTTATCATTTGAAAAGAAAAAGAAATTAAACCTGCAAAACCCACTACTGTGATTATTAACTGAACTGAAATGCATCACCCCTACGATATAGACATGGTTAGGGCAGATGTGATGAATGTAGAAAGAAATTAGAGAGTATTTTACCGTGTAAACAGTTTTATACCGTGTACATTTAGTTTAATCGTACACCCTCTTATTTAGTTATAAGAAAATCACATGGAGCAGTGTAAAATGTAATGTACTATTAGTCGAAGCCACGACAACTACTTGCCTTGCCTTGTTTACCTGCAAAGAAAATGACAATTAATGTGCAAATAATATTGTTTAATAAAAGTAACGTTTTCTACAAAATATTGACACACTGTCTTTTGGTTTTGTGATAATTGTCTACATGATTCATTCAACTATAACTTTGAATGCGCAAGTTGCACATGTTAAAGCTGCTTCACAAAATGCATTCGATCTGTATAATACTGTATTGATGCACGAACAGCTTTTAAAAATGGGTTAAACCAACGTTGCTGTCTGTGTAGTTGTATGATTAAGTATAGATGCACCTTTGCACCTATACATTGCATAATTATTGACATTCATATATCATCATTATATTTTGAGTCTTTGAGAGCGGAAGCATGTTTTACATCTCGACTCAATCAATATCATTTAAAAGAAACATGTAAAGGTACAAGGGATATATTTTTAGAGACGGAATAATAAATACACCGTTCAAACACCGGGTGTAATGAAACAACGAAGTTTTGTAATATTTAAAAAATAATAATTTACTGAAAGCGTGTTATGGAAATATAATTATGTAATTTGCTTAATGTTTTTTTATTGTTGGGTTGTTTACGTTTTTTGAAAACTTATGCATAATTTTACTTGACTTATTTTCGTATGATAATTTACATTTGAATTGGTCACATGCATTAATATTACGAATCATTTATAAATCTGTTACAATCTATTTCGAATCATATATAAATCTATTTGCGTAGCAGTGTTTAGAATGCATGGAGTCATTAAGGCTGCATGGACAAAGCAGTTACTCTGAAAGGTCAAAGGTCATGACGGAGTTGACCGATTGACCCCTTCTTCGAACTTAGCCTCACATGGGTCCTCACTAGCACGTGTATTAAATTTCTTCCAAATATCTCAATCCGTTCTCAAGTTATCGGGGTGAAAGACAGACGGACGTACAGACAGACGGACAGCTTTGATATTTCTATAAAGTAGTTTTCCTCTACTTAATAATGATGAATTAGATGAATATATATATGAGTGGATGTGGGTGAGTGTGTTGCGGATTACAACTGGATAAATGTTTAGAGTTTTGAGCCGAATATGAAAGATTTGCGGGTAGGAGACAGAAAATGTCATGCCAGACGGTGAGTCGGGTAGCGGTGGGTCTAGGTACGGTATCAATATCAAAGGGATGGTAAAGTGTTATGGGTATAATCTTGCAATGATGTTAAGGTGATGGTTAGAGAGGGCAGGGGCTGGGAAAAAGCAGCTGCTTACCTTCAAGCTTCAACTCTCTCGTTCTTCCTTTTATTGCTCTGTCCATCCTATAATATGTTCTCATTAAAAATGCATAATCATTAAAATCCTAATCATCCTGTCCTAATCCTATCAATGATCAGTAATAACGCTACTTTAAACAACACAAAACTTTAAATATTCCTGGAGCTCTAAATCATCACAAATCACCTTCGCATGTATCTTCTCCATCGTCATACTTTATTATCATTATTCCCATGCGGATCGAAATATTTTATTGCACACATATTATGTAGTACCACACTGTTCAAGGGCGAAATGAGAAAATGGGCTGCTTCTTCAACACTCTTACTATGACCAAGTGACTATGTAAGCATACAAATCTTTTGTTACTGAAAAGAACCAGAAAATGTTTTCAATTACTATTTGAATGTTGCAACTTTTATACGGAAATATATTGCATTATAATATGTAGATTACTTATTGAACTTTTCTGTAGCTCTGGTTTTAGGTAATCCTGTACAAAAATCATGCAATGTAAAGGGTTTACCAAATTTCTTTGTGAGATGCATCGTAACTGCTAAGAAAAATGATAAGTGCTGTTTTTAACTTCCAAGTTAAATAAATAATGAACCAATTATATGATCGTAAGTTAAGCAACCAATTTGAAGCCTGAAAATTGAGAATATTTTATGCATGTTTATGGTAGCTGTAGTATGAAGGTAAGGTAATACTAATAGGTACATTGAAACACAAAATGCTTGTTATCACATTGAACTGGTTAAGTGTGCAATACAATAAATATATTGTTGTGCATTTGACTAGATTGTATAAGGATGATCTCCTTCCTTTTTCACACTTCTGTCCGATGTGAGTTGTGAATGTTATTATGAAGGACGGTATCCTTTACAAGTTTTCAATCGTTGTATAACCTTATGTATTGGTATACCTTATTGATGTTCTGAGAGCCATGACTGAGAATGAGTGATAGGGCATCTAATTAAATACAAAAGCCAATTACTAAACTAAAACCCTTTAAACATTGAATTCTTAAAATTAAATTATAGTTGAATGAAATGAATTAAAGCTAAAAAAGTTAGGATCACAGAAGCTTACCGAAGGTGCTATTTTTCAGACCCTTCCCGAAATTGTTTTTAAATCCAAAAATCTGAGAAATGATATGAAATTTTATTGTTGTGGTATATAATTGCTAATGTAAGTATTGGACGAATAATAATTGTGAAGATGCTAAAGGCTATGAATGAATGCATGTTAAAATGGATATAATCTTCACAATTATTATTCGTCCAATACTTACATTAGCAATTATATACCACAACTATAAAATTTCATATCATTTCTCAGTTTTTGAATTTAAAAACAATTTTGGGAAGGGTCTGAAAAATAGCACGTTCGGTAAGCTTCTGTGATCCTAACTTTTTTAGCTTTAATTCATTTCATTCAACTTTAATTTAGTTTTAAGAATTCAATGTTTGAAGGGTTTTAGTTTTAGTAATTGGCTTTTGTATTTAATTAGATGCCCTATCAATGAACTTTTTGCAACTTAAACAAGATAAAAATGTATACAATGTGAAACTACTTTTTATTATTGAAACTTAGGCATGATTCAATAATAATTGTAGGCGCATGGTAATGGTTTATATCAACACAATGCATGTAATGATTTTCGAGGTATACATATTTTAATATAACGTGTCGTTTCATAGCTGTGGATTAGAAGACGAAATGAAGTGTTTTTAATGACGATTGATGAGAAAGAGATCGTATGTGCACGGAAAGCCTTTTCCCTTTTAGGGGAGAAATACGTATAGGTATAATACGTATAATATGCTTAATGCTTACTCTTTTTCAAGATCGCTAATCCACACTGACATTTTAATAAAAGCTCTGTACAAACTACATGATTCCTTCCTGCTGCAAACATTATAACCCATACTAATACCTCTCACACATATTACTGCAGTGTTAGTAGATGTGACGACATTACACATACACAGGAAACTTGAGAAACTTAACGATGCTATTCTTAAGTTAAGAAAACGCATTTAAATTTTGCAAAGTATCCATAAAGCTATAATAATATGTGCACTGAGCTGACAGTGTACAAAATGAATATTATTATTGTTGTGTTTTGACAATATAGTACCAGTCATAAGAAGCGTAATGTATATGGAAGTAAATCCTGAGCGAGTATACGGCTACAAAGGAAAGTAGTGACAAGAAGCATCCTCTAAATTGTGATGTAATGTATAGGGAGCACAAAAGAGCTTCAAAAGGCAATTAATCCTTTCGTTTAACTGAACTGTGTAATGTGTGCATGCGGTGTCATGCTAAACCAAGCTGAACAGACAGACTTTTATAGCAAATTAACTGAAAACATATATATATATATAACTCTTTCAATCTTCTATCATGCTATACACATTATACAAAGCATAATTTCTGCATCTTGTACACAACTACCGTATTCTTCCAAATAGTCTTACTTGAATTAGCCCCATCTGTAATGCTTTTCCCTATCAGTTTTCGAGAAATTATTAATTTATAAGTTGTAGCTATTAACAACTCAATATAAATAGTAAATGACAAAAGTTTTCAATGACGAAGTTTGGTCATTTTCCTTAAGTCACGTACGAATTAAATAACTCTCTGTCTCCTATCCGCAAATCTTAAGCGGATAATTATTTCCGACGTTTAATAGACACGGGATTTTATTACAGATAACACGGTGTGTGTGTACATAGTTAAGTAGTACAGATGATGATAGTTCTGCACACAGTATAGAATTCAATTCTGGCTGCAGGCAAAATGAGACGGGAGTTGTCGGGCGGGGACGATGTTAAAAGAATGAGAAAGGATCAAACATAATATTATCCTATTAACCCATGGCCATACGAAATACAAACCTACACATGTATTCATGTGTATCAAAAAATAACATTTATTAACTTTGCTAGTATACTTCCAGCCTGGCGGAGAAATAAAAACCAATGAATATACTGGAAAATCAGTGATGTCTGTAGTAGGTGTATTCACATTCGTTTACGCTTTTATGTATATTATGATGATGTGGATGTTATATCACACAGTTTAATAAAATCAGACTAATGCCTAGGTATAATAATGCAAGCCAGAGATGGTTGGATACAATTTCCATTAACGCATGGGCTTCATTGACAAAGAATGACGACAGTGACTACAGGATGATGATGATGTAGGCAAATTATAATAGGGAGGGATATGAATGTTTGTGTGGAGGGATGCTGACGATATTTGTGTTTCACAGTGTTGTGTTGTTTAAAGCGAAGGTATACAAATAGATGAACACGCTTTTGGTTGCGTTTACTTTAGTAAGTGCTGAGTTGGTGTGTGAAGGCTGCTGGCCCGGACTTACAACAATTAGGCGTATTTTATGCGGTGTGTATGAAGTATGAAGATAGATATTTTGTGATGTGATGATAAAGCCATAACAGAAAGTGGCTAGTACATAAATGGAAATTTATGAGTTGTCTGCCTTCCATTTGCATATAAAGACACAGTAGGAGGTGCGCTGCTTTCCTTCGCAAGTCTTTACAAGTAAACCACCCGCAATGCAATCCATACAATTTACTATTATGTATTATTATTATATCAACATCAACTACCGACTTTTCCGAGGTTCCGTTTGTTTGCGTTCTTGGCTTCCGTTTCCCTGTCCGTCCCTTTGCCTTGTTGGCTTCTCTCGCTCTATGTGTGTCTTCCCCGTTACCTCACTTTGTGTTTACTACTTCTGCTCTTACACACACGCACACGGCAAATACACAACACATCTCGCCTCACTTAAATATAATCACCATCATCACATTCTTACTTTTAGCTATACTTTTATAACTTCCTCGTCCTACACTTTCATCAGTTTCATTTCATACTTCATCTATTCTCCTATTAAGTGCAGATGCCTGTTCTATGTACAACTCTGAGCACTATATACGCGTATTATTAGTCTTCACACTTTCCTAACGCAATATTGTCTGAAATGTAAATACCTGTGTAATATTATGCTCCAATGATGGAACACATTTACGAAATGCACTTTAGCAGGAGTTATGCAAAGGAGACTGACTCATTCACAGTAAAGTGTCCCAGCCCCTCGTGTGGCTTTCGTTTCAAACAACTAATTGTAATTGTAAGGTATTTAGGAAGTGTTTTATTTGTATATGGCTTACTATACAAAGCGGACAAACTACAATAGACGCAGGCAAAGTGGAGAATCACGTTATGCATCTACAGACCACTCATTGTCCGCAAATAGTCTTAATAGTATATAGGCATTCAGATTATGTACATAAGAACACAGTTAGTAAATACCTGGTATATCTGTAATTTGTATAGAGCCCTGCATTTCCACTCACTCGGCACATAAGTGAGAAAAGAAGGGTTGAGTGGGTTGGTAGACGACGTATGGATGTTGTAATTGTAATATGGTACAGTGCAATAAAGGTGATGAATGACTGATGAGAAGTGCTTTGCAATAAATCATTGTTCATTCAGTTTTCAAATGGAATAATATTATTTAGATTGGACTGCTTGCGACTATTTCTTTATGCTTGCATATTATAATGCACCAAAAATACTTTTAACAAATAACTTCGAATGAATAGAAACTACTTGATAGCTACTCGCATGCAGTCACAACGGTCTTATCTTTCAAGTACAATCAAAATCTAAAGAAAGTTTCACAAATAAAGATAAATAATGTATGTTTTGGTTTTTCATATTATCTATGATATTTGCGAATTATATTTTTTAAATCAAACCTTTGTATCTTACTCAGTCAGTTCAATTTGGTCCAGCGAGTGTAGTTTGTATTGCTATCTTTGCATTATTACTTGCGTGCCTAATTAAATTTTATTTCATATTCATGCAACCTGAAGTAATTAAGAGTAGTGGTCCTACAAACTTACAATTGCATCTCTTGTACAGAAAATTACTTGATACTGACATTTATGCCTTTAATATACATACCTAGAGCATAATGATGAATTACGCGCATTATTATTGGTTTTACCACCACTTTATTTCTCCAATGCAGCCCGTGCAAACATATTGTTTGTAAACCTACTGCATATTATAAGTGTGCAATAAGCCAAGAATAAATAAGTAAATTGTATTTCTACCATCACATACTGTATTCGTGCCCATGAAGATGTTCTTTTGTGGTTGATGTGTCTATGCACTCATGGAGCATATATACAGACCTTAATATGATGCAAATATACTCTGCGCTTATATAAATAGGGAATCCTTGCATCTATGCAATGAATTATTGAATCCTCTAAAAGCTGTCTTGTCTGGTAATATACCCGGCGTGTAATATGACTATGAAGACCGGCACTATTGTAGCTGTAAGTACAGTATAGGAATATAATGCAGCTACTGTGCATGAGATTAACAATGCCGTGTTCGTAATTGAATTGGATGTATCTAACAATTAGTAAACATACGTTGAAGCATTAAAGGCTTCTAAATGACGTGTATAGGCGTAATTGGTCGTATATCACTTGGACATAATTTATATTGTATTTATGTATAATCCATCCTTGTGCCTTTCGGCGGAGAGCATTTAGTTAGACATTAAATGAAGTAGCTGGAGGCAGACGAGAGAGATCCCGTGAAACGGACGACTATGAAGATCTATGCATACATCTGCCTTGTGTGTATTTACGTAGGCACAGACTCCGCAGTTTCACATTTCTTCTCATTCTTTTGTACTTATTAAATTCTGTGTAGCCGACAGTCGACAATGCAGTGAGCGACAAGTACGAAGAAGAAGAAGAGGAAGGGATGACACATTTTACTGCAACAACCAAAATAGAATCATCAATCTTAATTTCACTTGGGTTAGAATCAGATGAGAAGGATGATGCTAATTCCTTCGTATTGCCTTTCCCTCCACCAACAAAATGCAGTCACCAACGCTTTCCTCTTTTCATTTTCCTTTCAATCCAATCTCATGTGCTAATAGACCAAGTCAAATAAACACTACTTAATGTATCCATATTAGACGTCCCTACCTACAATGTGGTTCAATTCATACGTGTAATATTACAAACACAATTTTATATTACACTTTTATGTATTTAGGCCTCCTTCTATTACTAACTCAACTGATTATGTTATTGCACCCTCTCTCTCTGCCTGAACAGTTTAATGTGTTCAATGTGTATCACAAGAGTATATGCTCCGTATACAGTTACGATATGTTTTATTTGTAGTCTATCAATTATTTATTCGTTATTTGTGTAGCCTAACGCAGTTTAGTGTAATATTTTTCTCCCATTCTCACCTTATCTTTACCTCAAGAATTATCTTTACACTGTATTAAAAACAATTGAAGGTAAAGAGGTAAATCGAAATCGTATATAAATACCATACAGTAATAAAATTTTATAATTATCGTACACGTTGGTACAAATACCAATGTAATGCAAAGTAAAGTAAAATTTCTTAAAGTGTAGATCACTGGGGTGTGAATTAAAATTTATTTCATACGAATATAATTTCATATAAAGAGAGAATTGTTTGCTTTTATCCCATAATATTATTATTCTAGGTTTTAAACCAACATCTATTCAATAACTGCGATCTCAAAACTGTGCGCATTAATTTGTTACATTGAATAAATTGTAGATATTTAATAAGCTCGTCTCCTACTGTAGCTACAGTAGACGATAGTAATTCGAAGTATGTAGAAAGAATTAAAGTGGTTCAAAACAGTAAAAAACGGCTTGTTTTCTCAGAAATTGTAGAATTTATTGATTTATTGCATGTACACTGCTGATTTTATGGTGTGATCGTGAGTTACGTGAATAAATATGTATGTGTTGATTTGGAAGCTGCAAAGTATTGTAATCGGGTGTTTCTGAAAGCTTTGGATAAAGGAGTACGTATTTGGATGGGACGGTGGTGGGTTGTTGTTGTTGGTGTAGCAATTGCGAATAAATGTGCATGACATGTCGTTGTCTGAGCACAAAGGTATCTGAATATTTTAATGTGGTGGTGGTTCGTGTTGCGAAAAATGTAGCAATTTTATTTCTCTCTAGGTATTTATTATTTTTGATTGCTTGTATCTGTATGTTAGTGCGACTGATTATTGCTGATTACACACATGAGGCACACGGCTCACGGCAGAGACAAAATGTTGCGATTTGGCTGAAAGTTGATGGAAAAGATGAGACGGGGTAAGAAGAGGCAAAAGAAGGTCTGTTGTCAACGTCAGCCCATAGCCCATTATTCCGCATACGATGAGAGCTACCGCAAAAAGGCAACCACTCATGTAGGCATCCAGTAATGATAATGCGAGTGAGTGTGTGTAGTGTAGGATTGTGTTGGGTAATAAGCATCTGCTTCTTCTGGCTGAAAAGGTGTCTGATTTCCTTATTTGTTTAGTGAGAGCTGTTATGTGAATGTCAATCAAAAGAATCAGTTCTCATTGATTACCATTCATTTTTATCCAATAATTATACTCTTCTTTCGAGATACAACCAAAAGGTATTTCTAAAACTTGCTTTGTTTCTGCTTCTACTTTTACTCAACCACTCTGTGCTCCCAGTAAAGGTGAACACCGATCCTAGGGCAGGGGCAGGGGTAAACATCAATTCAGTAAAATTATAACTCTACATAATATTCTGTTGGTCATACACTTAATCGTATTCAAATCAGTCTGAAAATGTAGTAAAGGCTACATGTCTATGCTAATCAACAACAACAACACATGTACTCCACCATAAAAATATGTTCCAAATCATCACCAACTAAAATCGCCAAAGCAATCCTACTTGTGCTCCCGACTACCTGCATCCTCAGTTCCACCCGGTTATAGACTGAAACAAAGTATTTTATAGACTGTAATTCCATTCTCATGTTCGGTTTCCACCAGTGCAAGGAATTTTTAGCTTTTAGCAAATGTAAACGAATTTTATGTACAGTGGAAACAAAAGACTGGTTTAAGCTACCCCAACGGCCAGAGGCAATGGACAACCGCTTTTTGATTTTGCCATTCACAAATGTTTTTCAATTTTATGGCTGCATCCCTGAAACATTTCATGGAAGTAAAAGCAAAGAATTTTTATGTCTATGCTGCAATCATCAATCATGTCAACAGACTCGTAATGTTTTACAGTTTAATCAGAAAGGTACAATATAAAACTGACTTCCTTAATTTAATTACTGAAGTAATAAACATAGCAGCAAAGCTACATTTGTTTCCGCATTCACTTACAATTTCTTCATTAATACACATTGGAGTTTTTGAACACACTTTTCTTATAATTATTGAAATAAATATCCAGTGGAATAAAATCTGCAGAATAATCTCATTGTTTACTAAATCATCGCAAAAACTGGCATGACTTGTAAAACACTTGTTTGACTCATTGTAAGTTTTGACTGTCTCAGATTTTCCTCTCGGTTCGTTCGCTTTTGTTATCGTCATTATCACTCTAAGCATTTATACTTATTACATTAACATGTACTTATACAATGTGGTTTTATTAAACACGTAGTAAACCTTATATTATAATAGAAAACCGCTCTAGTAAGACACATTTTAATTAGACAATGAATTAACAACTATTTGATAACGACAGCGGTTTCTAGTACTTGAAAAGATGTAGAGTACATTAAGGGTCGGACATTTATTTAAGAACATATTCTACATGCATATTAACAGGCAAAGTTTAATATTTGTAGTTATTTGTTCCACACAAAAGTAAGACAACAAACTTCACTTAAAAAAATTGTGTAAGTATTTTGACTTTTTCTTTAAGGTACAAATTTGTACACATATTTCGTCTTATTTGTACACGTAAATGAATTTTCTTACAATTAACGTTTGTTAAACATGTATAAATGCATTGAATAGGTGTAAAATGACAATTTTCATGCCTATTTTTACCATTTGTGGTATTATCAGGCATTTATGACCTTTGATACATAATAATATGGCTTATAGTTTTAAGACTTTGTATCTCTATTAGCACATACTTTGCCAATCTTTGCACATACTATATATGTATGAATAATATAATAATAGAAGTATAAATGCATACTTAAATGTCTGATCTATGGAATGAAACACATTTTCCTTCATACAATTTTGGTTTTTCTGTCTCACTACTTCTACGATACTTGTGTTTCTGTCAGTAGTCTCACTAGTCTCACAGCCTTAATTTTATTTAACGTTTCCATGAAATTTTCTTGAGATATACTAATGGGACTTTCACACAGCGAGTAATTTAATTCCAGCTGAAACGTCTAACAGGCTTCTAAGCTTTGACAGAATTTCTTGCAAATCCTAAAGATCGACACTTTATAATTACTAACTATAAGTTGAATCTCCGCCGCGGCCCATGCACCAGTGGGACAGATAGAGGCAGAAAGATTTGCGTTTTGTGTAAAGTTGATGGTGTGTAGGTACTGAGGAGATGAGAATGACAATCTTCGAGCCTTGCATTGTGAAGACTTTGATATGAGATTGTTATTAAAGAAGATAGTGTGGCATAGCTGACAGTTGAGTGAAGGTGTTTTTGGTTGTCGGATGATTTGGGTTGGCCATTCCCATCAGGACAGGAGGAACAAAAAAACTCAGTTGCACCTCCGACCGAATGCCACAACCAATCAGAACAACTCCCTGACGCCTTCCCTTTTCCATCCTTCGCTCCTTCTTCTTCTCACTCCAACAAATTCTTTCTTCTTCAACATCTCTTTTCATCTTCAAGCTCAACCATCTTCACTCCAACACCAACACAACACGTGTAACACAATCACATATGAAATCCCCATAAATAATACCACATCATCAAATCTGTAGCCTCAATCAGATATAGTCAACTAGAAAATGCAAAAATTACACATTAGAAATTCAAACCAACTAACAATAAGTATTAAATTACCCAAGTATTTACAAACTAAAATCTATTCAGATTTTTCTCTCAGTCAGTTGGAAGTCTCCATGTAAAATTGTCCATGTCCATGGATACACTTCTACAGCTAGTGTATGATGTAGACTACAAATATAATGTACTATATAGCCCGAGTGATATTGTGGATTCTTAGGAAATCCTAAAGAACTGGAAATAAACATTTCTCGTTTTTCTGTTCTTGTGTTCTTTCTTCGATCGTTGAGATCATTATTTTGGATTGTTTTATATTTAATAATATGTAAAGAAAGTGAGAAGCAGGTCTAGCAGAGATGAAGGAATCATGAAATTGGAATTATGTGTGTAGTTTCTTAGGTGTACATGAGTTTGTTGTGTTTGTGGTTGGAAGACACATGAGATATTACGTGAGTATTACAGAAGAAGAGGGAGAAGGAAGGGAAGAGGTTGTTGGGTGTTGATTTTGATGCAGGTAGTCGTTTGATGATTGTTGGGCGCTTGATTTGTTGAGTTTTGTTGGTTGCCTGCCTTGCCTGGACTTGTGTGAGTCTGCCCTCTCAGAGAGTGAGATGAGAGCGTGAGATGATTTAAGTGGATGCAGCTCTGCAACTCCCCCGGTTGGTAATAGCACAGAACAGACTCTGTGCACACCACTCTGCCACTTCTTCTGCTGCTCTGCTAACAAGACTCCTCGCAAACCACGGACTGAGTGAGTGAGAGAAGGATTCAACTCAAATTAAACGGAGAAGCCTAAATGTACGAACTGAGATAACAAACAGAATTGTGGGATGATTGTCCAAAGCCTCACAGTCAAAGAACGTTCAAGTCTCTCATCTCAACAGTTCACACATCGGATTCGGAAAGTGAACATCTACAGACACACACACTCCACGTACACATCTTCTTCGTAAAACTCACCCTCCGTCGTCCCAAACCTAAAACTCTTCTCAATTACATTGCACTGCCTAATAATTAATTCCTATGGTAATTTATGAACCATTTTCATATATACTTGTGAAATCGTAAAGTTTTTGGAGAAAATAGTGGTAGGTGAATCCGGGAAAAGTTTTCGGGGTGGACAGATCCTCAACATCTGCGTCGTCAAGCCGAAATGGTTTTGATTCATTTCCAGATTAATTTTCTGTATGTGTGCGTGTTAAAGTGACTTGGTGTGACTATTTTATTACATTCACGTCGTTGTTGGATTCGGGATTGGAAGTTTCCTCACTCTTAGTAGGTCCTCACTTCTCAAACAGTTTGAACATCTCAAAATACCTCGTTGTGCTCCAAGGGTTACTTTTTAGACTAATTCCTAGTAGAAGGAATACAAGGTTGATGCTGTACTAGTTGTTGACATATTTAGTTTTAGTAGTAGTAGTAGTCGTAGTAGTAGTACATTAAGAAGAGTATGGCAAGTGAGAGTTCAATGAATAAATCCGTGACAACAGTGGGCCATTCCTCACCCCTCCTCACAACTTCCACAACTACAACCACTACGACGTCTACGACGAAAGATCAGCAATCGAGCATTAAGAAATTGATAACGGAAATGAGTCGCGGGGGTAGTGAAAGTTACCCGTCCGCAGTGGCGTTTTCTCAGTTGACGGGTAACAGTGGCGGGGTGAATAATGGCGGGAGTGTGAGTGGGGGTGTGGTGAGCAGTGCCAGTTCAGTGGGTAGTGCCTCCGATTTACAAAATGCGAGCAACAGCTCAATGGTGGCGGCTAGAAGAGCCGCTTGGCTCCTTTTGACAAACGGAGCGGCGGCAAATCAATCTTCTCCCAATTTAGCCACAAATGCAAACGGTTCTTCACCCGCATTCCATGGATTCAGTAGTGCAATGATGAGTGGTTTCGGGGGTGGAAGTGCGGGTGCTTTGGTAGCTGGTGCTGGAGGACCAGCTTCTCATCCTGGAAGCGCTTACTGGAGAATGTAAGAAAAGATTTACACTTGAGCTTCTTCTTCAAGAGGGTTAGACAAGTGAGAAGTTTTGTTAATATATTTTGACGGATTTTCTCGTTCTTAGGATAATGGAGATGAGAATGATGGGAGCAGCAGCTGCAGCCGCGGCTGCCGCCGCCGCCGCTGCCACCAATTTCAACAATGGGGCAAATGGACCGAATGGACCAAATGGTGGACATGGAAAAGCAGGAGGATTCACAGTTAGAGATATTTTGGACCTTCATTCGTCGCAATCTCAGCAAGACATGGGATTTTGTTGTCCTCCTCATCCAGCGTCTCTTTTAAAATCATCCCCTTTAGACCTGGGAAATCATTTCTCAATTAGTCACATACAGCATAATTATCTCGGAGAATTAAACGGTAAGTCAATTCTTCAGAAAAACCTTCACATTTGCAACCAAAATTTAGTTGGGGCTACTAGACCTGCAACACATGCACTCGCGCCAAAGGTCTTTAAGGAAAGTATAAAAAACAATTTACAATGAGAATACATCTTAAATGCTACTGTTCCTTTTCAGTAGGAATCAATTGTTAAACTGACCGAGTTCACATTCTAAAACATTCAATTCAAAACTTTTGGTAATCATCATTCAATTAAGTTTTAATCTCTCGTCAATGTTTGGAAACTGCAGCAACAGCGGTTTTCAGCGAGTTTGATGAAAAATATGTAAAATAATCATTTAGATAATTAGTCGATGCTACATGCAATCACTCACATAGGTTCTTGATCAGAATCAAATTGCTACAAAGTTTTATACGGTATGGCTGAAGATTTATAATGAAATAATAACATACATTAGATATTACATGCCATATTTGTACTGTGCATCTACAAAGTTGGAACAAGACATTACGTTTGGTTTAGCAGGCACTAACAGCGTAGCAGCTTTTCGGGCAATGTTAAGCGAACAGTTTTGGTAGTGGGGCAATGCGGGAAAATACGTTGAATTAAATTCTGTGTAGGAACTACTATATTTTTTAGTCGTGTGGTCTTTAGTGACTATTAACTGCTCTAACAATAAATCTTGGACTAATGGTTTTCATTGCATCTCAAGTCTTGCCTCGACTTAAATCATTTATCTTGACAATATTATTATTATGACGTCAACATACGAATCCGTGTAAAGAAATAGTCTATCTCTTGCCTTGAAATGATTTTGTCTTACCTACAAACAAAACTTAAAACATTGCTTTACTCGTTATGAATTTGCTGATTAATTAATTACTCAGCGAAATATTCCCACACAGAATGAACGAAAGACGAAGTGAGAGAATTTGTCCTCCTCCATCTGATACGTGTGTGTGGTCTGCCTCTCTTAGTTCTTTATCAACACTCAATGATCTCTGTGCATCTCTTGTATGCACAAGGCATAATATTCTGTTCGTACTTTTTCAACCGTTTACTTACGAGGAGCGTATTTGAATAATTCATCTTGATGCCTTCCTGCTTTTATTTTCTTTATAAAGCAGACAGCGTCTTTGGAAACGCATTACTAGAATACAAAGAGTTACAATGACAATTCTTTCATATTCATTTCATGGCGCAGATACAAAGAAACCCAAGTATCATTTTTATCCACCGCTGCTTTTACTCATTTGAATGTGTGTGGACATTTTATTTGTACTATAACTATTATTTATCTTTAAATAGCATCACTCACTACGATAGTTAGCAGCACCTGTTACGATTTGTGTTCGTTACCTTTTTGTTTGTTGTGTCCGTCCAAGTCTTTCTAATTCTTTTCAGTCATTCATTCATTTTGATGATGTTCCTAAATGCTAAGATCGTGTCTTAGTATTTACCTGCTATTTATCGTGAGTGTTATACATAGTTGGTGGAGATACACGCACACATACACAATAAAGGCTTACACTAATTGTAAGTCGGAGATTCTTTGACAGCATTTTTTACAATGACGACAAAAAGAGTCTTCAGCTTTGTATGACATTTCTTACTTGTTTTTCAAATATTATTAGTATTGTCCCGTTCTGATTCTTGTCGGAGTGTAAGAAGAAGGGACTATATTTACTCATTTTATTTCACTGTCAGTCAGCTTCACTCACTCCATGCTATAAGTAAGTCTTTCGCTTTTCTTTAACTTCGACCGCAGTGTACTCGAGTTTGGTGTAGCTGAGTGTACAAAGTATCAACCTCCGGTTGAGTATGATATGCACAATTCTTCACTACAAAAACAAGATTAAGATTATTTTCAGTTATCATAGAAATTCCTCTCTTCTGTCATTTCAATATCACCGTCTATTTCGTGTTTCTTGCTCCGGTGTAACATACAATCCATTTTTACGTTTCTTAATTTTCCATGCAACACTCTTTACACCGTGGGACTCAAGAAGAGCACGTATTTCTTTTTCTTCCGTAAGAGGATATTTTTGGTTAAATTATTATTAAGTTTTTAAATTCCAGTATCGTGTCGGCAAAGTATTGAATGTTTAGTCGAGAATACGAAAGAAGTTGAATACAAGATTATATAGGTGATTGAGAAATTCAGTTCGGAAAGAGCATCCTACTGTCCTTAGTAACGACATAGCTAAAAAATGGTTTTGGTGACACGAACCACGTTGGGGCAATGTAGAACATGCATTTTATTGCGTCTTGTATGCCTGTGCGGTTGTCGGGTGGTGTGTGTGGGTTTTTGTGGAAGTTTTCGGATGGTAATCGGTTGTGTTGGTGTTGAAATGTATGAAGAGTGTTTGAATACGCTGAGTTTCTAACAAGGAGGGGGTGATAATGTTATAATGAGATTTCAGCGGAAACTCAGATGGCAGGTTACTATTTATCTAAACAGTTACCACCACCAACAGCTTAGCTCCGCACAAAGGGGCACTCTTCTCTGACCTCTTTGCCTTATTGTTCTCTGCAAACGCTCTCTTTTCTCTAAAAGTTCATATGCAACGAGAAAGAAGGAGGCAATCAACGGTATGGTATAAAATATATCACATCAAGGTATCAACGCGTTACAATCAAAGTGGTAATCAGAAATCACAATATCATTATTACCATCACTCCCATATAGATCTCCCAGTTTACGCTCGCACGCACTGTTATTCCTTTTCTTTATGTACCTGGCTTTTGGCATACGAACTACGCGTGCCTGGTTCATTTAAAATACAGAAAAGTTAAAATACCCAGCATTGTGAATTTTTCACGTTTTATTTAGTGTATAATAAATTATATAATGTCTGTAATCCTTTTATACAGATAGTATGCAAAATCCATCAATTCATGCCACCCGTTTGGTGTCACAACACAAGCAGCCATATTTTACTAACTGCTCGTAATAAAATAAGTTAATTCATATTATGTTTATAAAGTGTGATTATCATTATGATTGTCTATTTATTAAGTTTCCATTTTAAATTTGTCGATATTTATGGCAAATTATTAAGTCTAAAGCTTCTTAATATAAGCGTGAAGACAACAGCAGAATTAATTAATCATTAAATTAATAATTTTTACTCATTCAGTGGCATAATTGGTTATTGTACTTTAAACAAATTTCTTAGTTAGATTGGCTAAATTGGACTCTCAATTAAATTTTAGCGTAACTCAAAAGCTAGTACGGATTGCTAACATTCCCTTTTCTGAAGACTTATAAAATATTCCAAGCTTTAAAGAGCATAATATGTATTCTATTCCATTTGATAAGCAACACTTGCACAAAACATACTAAAATGCAAATTGCAAATGTCAATTCCTTGTAACACACATATGTAATTATTAAGTAACGAAGTTACTATATGGAAAGACTAAAGCTGTCCGTCCTTCCTTTACCACTAAAACTCAAGAACGGACAGAGACGTTTTGACTAAATTCGAACAAATACTAGTGAGTACGTAAGTGAGGCAAAGTTGAAAGATTGGGTCAATTGATCAATTCCTTATGACCTTTGACCTTTCAGCGTAACTACTGTGCCAGTATAGCGTTCAATATTCAATACATTCTAAATACATCTATTTCTATTTGTGTTTTTAATTGAAGACCGCCAACTTTTGAATTTGGAGACCAATAGTGTTTCAATATTTCTACCTACCATTGTTTTTAACACACGGAGTCGGAGTATAGCTCTACTGCTACTAACAGTGTAACATTTGACTTCGTTACTTCCTTGGGCCGTTACAAATGGTTGATTACTACTTAGATGTACGTACTTGAGTTGGCTAAACTCGGGCTCTCTCTAAAGATGTGTGTGTCTGATGGAGTAGTCAACTAATTCATTAAACTCATTCGAAATGCAATAATTAATTGGCTGTTTTGATGATGTATCACCTCCACCTCACTTTGCAAGTAGCAATTACACAGAGAAACAGTAAGCGCACTTCCAATCACTGCAATGAGAAACAGTACTTTAAATTATAGCATTGCATTATTATTTCCATTATTAAATAATATTCTCTCTGTATTTAACTTGCCCCAAAATGGGAGTTGGTTGTACTTATTGCTACTCCGCTAATTCTCATACCCGTCAATCTTCTGTTTTTTAATGGGTGTAACGTAATATTACGCATGTAGTGTGTATTAGTATTAAGTATATTTACTACAACAATTTAAAGCATTCACAACACAACGTCTTTGGTCAAGGCTATCACTGTGCATTTACTTAAGTGAATATACGATAAGGTGCCTATAGCGTTTACATTTACGAGTGCATGTGGAATTTCATGTCATGTCATTCACGACGATGTTTCGCCACCCTAAAACTTCGCTTTTAGTTATATACTGCATGGAGACTGGTTTTTAAATGCAAAACAGTTCTCTTTTCAACCATCAATCTTTCGATAAAATATTGTTGCTATTATTAATTATTCGCTTTACATATTTGAAGTCTGTTTTTACTTCAGTTTATACTAATTAATATTCTATCCATACAATAAGTAGCTTAACACAAAGCGTAAATATAAAATTGCGTATCTCTGTATTTCTCATGAGTTTGTAAATTTTTCTGTTTTTTACATACACAGTTCTGATCTTGACGTATTATTGCTACAATGCAATGCAATAGCCAGTTGAGAAATAACGCAGTTACGCAAGGATTATTAGGACGGACGGTTATTAAAATAAAAAGGGTGTGGGTAAATAATATTACGTGATATGAAACTACTTGGAGTAGTAGGGCATAATTACTACGTACATAGCTTTGTACTTTGTAAAACATGATGTTAACGATGTTAAAAATATACTCGAGTTTCAAGCATCTTGCACTGCTTGTGGTTGGTTACTTAATGCAATTAATGCATTGGGGCTTACACTTTACTCGGAGGAAGGTGCTTCGGCTGTGTATTTTGTGGCTGAATCGTATTTACGAAAGCAATGGAATAATGGTAATGGATATTCGATGATTTCCTGTTCCAATTCAAAAGAGCTACAAGGCAAAAGTTGACTTGAGTTGTCCACACCTCCTTCCGGTTTCTTTCACTTCAACTCACCGGAATCCTCAATGCTGTTCTCGTACATACAAAATATTATAGTACTAGATTCTTATAATAATGCTCCTACCTAAGTACTAAATGGCAGGAGGCAACCGATCCCAATGTTAATTCTATCCATGTACATTTTACATTACATAGCTTGCTGCTTTATTAGCACCTATGTACCTCAATATGGCCGGCTTACATTGCAATGGGTGTAATCTAATAATATAATGCAATACATATTTAAGTTTGCAAGGTAATGTGTAAAAGAGTGTTTGTGACACACTCGATAATAATCTTAAATGCGAATAATACACAGAATAAAAATATTAATGCGATTATAAAAGAAATTTATCAAAACGACATGAGTCATTTTCTACAGTATATTTTCATATACCTGATACCTACTAATATTAATTGCGATATAACTCCTGGTAATTTCTTTTCTTAATTCCCGACGACCTACATAATTTTGTTTTCCACCTTGTTCTCTGATTTACTTATATATATATATGCACATGAGTATTATGTGTACTAAATTGTGACATTGAAAACACATTAATTCAATCGTCTAAATATAAATCCAAAATCTGAGCAATATTTAAAGCTTTGAGACTTAGAAAAGCAAACTTTTGTTATTTTACTGCAAAAGCGAGTGGTATACGGTACCGTTGCAGAAGAAACGAATTGCATTGAATGGAATTAACAAATTGAGCATAATGTGCGCGTAAACGGGGTGCAAAGGGCTTAAAACTGATTAAAAATGGTTTTAGAGTTACAGAAGAATATAATTGTAGTTGTTAAGCATTAGGTACAGTATAAGAACATAATGATGCTGAGTATTCGGAATATAAGAATTGGGTGGCTGTGGTGTTTGTGAAGTGGCAGTGGCCTGCTCTGCAGGACACTTTAGTTGCTGTAGTGTGCATAACGAATGTGGAATGAATGAAGGAAGAAGAATAAAGGCAAGGACAAGTTGTAAGTCAGTTTGACAATGTGAGCAGAGCAAGTCGTAGGTGGGCACGATTCTTGCAGCAACAGCAGAAGCAACTGAGCCTTCGACTGACAAATTTACAAATGTTCCTACACCCACAAAATCCATTGTGTCTCCCAAATATAGCAAAAGAACAATTTTCTGGCCTAAAGAAGCCAAAGAATTTCTAAGCAAATACACAACGCACAATAATGAAATCGTGAGAAACAAATTTTCCATTAAATTAGTCCCATTCATCATTCATCTTCACACCTCCTCACCTTAACATCCTCTCATATCCTCCCTTTTCGTAAAATAATCTTACAACTACCACATACGCTTCCCTGGTTCAAATACACATCCCTCTATCTATATAATGTAAAACTGTTTCTTAATACCCCTACAATATAGGAAGTATTATTGTCACTTGGCCAAGAAAAGACAGATATCCAAATATTAACAAGATATGAATATTATCTATATGTAAATAATTTTGCTATGCTCTTCACTCTTGTAAAGTGCTTAACTCAAACGGCTTTGTAGGTATTGTACATGAGTAAGGAAGGACCACCTAAATATCACACAATGCTGCACCGTATATTATAGGAAACTCGTAAAATGGAATGAATGAACAGAAAGTGTTTGTATCTGCTTGGTGCTTTGCTTTTCTCTGGTGCAATACACAAGTACAACTGCCCTCAGACTATTATGCGGGGATTATTAGGTGTGACAAGGGTTAGTCATTCACAAATCGAAGATGCCTATATAAATTATGTTTAAATACTATCTCCAGCTTAAGTGCTCACTCAATGTGTGTACAAATACAATTCATTGTTCACATTTACTACAAACCGACGACGGTAACACAAGCACTGCTACTGTGCATGTTTCATTCTTAAGTGTAACAACCATCCAGTCAATGAATCCATCAATGAACATAAACCTTATCCGCGTGTTCACATTCATTCGTGTCTTAAGCTTCCTCAAGTTCTGTGTAAGTTGCAGTTACAATTATCACCGTACTCCCGACCGTAGTGCCTTGTATTTAGTCGAGTGTTAGTTTCCAAAGTGTTCAGTCGAGAATAATTCTTGGTGTAAGACGGAACTGATTTTCAGAACAGATGAAGTTAGTTAAGATTTTCTTCAAAGCGAACGAATAGAAATTGATAGGGAATTGAGGAGGAATTGTGTTGCAAGATGTTTTATTATTACCCAGTTGGAAATTGTGTTTATAAATATTGGTTTTGTTTTTGTTTGTCAGAAGGTCAAATGACTAACGGAGGTTTGCAATCCTCTGCCCACAATCATTCTCATCCACATCATCATCACATCCGTTGTTCTTCTGCGTCTTCTCCAGCTCCCGTGCTCTCCCCTGATAGCACGTCATCAACGGACGAGAAAATAATAAGTCCGAAGCCTGACAATTGCACGACAAGTCCTTCCAGCAAGGAGGATCTAAAGAAAAGTAGTGTAGCCACATCTGGGAAATCAAATAGTTCTAGTCATGACATTGTGCCAGCGGATTCGAGCACAAATGAACTCTCGAGGAATTCCAGTCATCACCACCACCATCACCATCACCACCACCACCACAATAACAATAATAACAACGACAGTAGTAGTAGTAGCAAGGAGAAGGGAGAAAAACCGGAAAATGAGTCATCAGTTGTGAAAACACCGGCGGATCTACTCAGCGTGAATTCCGCTCCTGGCTCTTCTTACGATGTTCACAGTGAGGATGAGACAGACGACGAATTGATCGAAGACATGGACGAAAGTGACACGGGTTCTTCTCGGGGGGATGGAGGAGGTGGAGGTGGCAGTGGAAGTTCTTCCTCCGCTCTGTTGTCCGCAGATAAAAACTCTTCGCATCATTCTCAGCAACTTCTTCTCAATCATCCTCAGCCTCTCACTCAAAAGAAACGCAAACGCCGCATTTTGTTCACCAAAACTCAAACGTACGAACTGGAACGGCGTTTCAGGCAACAACGATATTTGTCTGCTCCGGAAAGAGAGCACTTGGCTTCCATCATTCGACTCACGCCCACTCAAGTCAAAATATGGTTCCAGAATCATCGCTACAAAACTAAGAGGTAAGTTGCTACAGATTTCACAATCATATTACAATCCCTCCCACTTTGACCTCGCTCGGTTTCGGTCGTTCTGTAAAATATTCTAAGACTTCTCTCTCTCAATTCTCCGCGTTCTGTTGTTTGTGTTGTGGTGCATTCCAAAAATGCCACAGGGAGAATTGCAACTTTGCATGAACAACATCACCTTCTACTTCTTCGTCTTCTTCTTCTTCAGCTTTCATGAAATGCCAAATGTACGAAAAGCAAAAATGTTTTGAATCTGTCAGTTTGTCTAATAATATTTGTGAATACGGTTTTTCAAGCAGAGCACAAAGAGAAAGTCGTTCCTCCACCTCCAGCTCTGGCCATCACCACCACCACCCCCACTCGTCCTCCATGTTGGACTCCTTGTCGTCACCTTCACCTCGTCGAGTTGCTGTTCCCGTTCTAGTCCGGGATGGTAAACCCTGTCATCACCAAAATAATTCCACAAAGATATCCAATTTACTTGAATCACTTCCGCTCCATCCGTTTGAGTTTCACGCTGGCGGAGTCGCCCCTCATTTGGCATTCGGCTTGGAATCTTCCTCTTTCAATTCAAATCTCATGAATCATGGAGGAGGTCGGGCAGCCGCAGCCGCCGCAACAGCCGCTGCCACTGCCACCGCAGCCTCTCACTATTTCCCACCCATTTGGTGGTAGGTAACATACGTACTTAGATTTAAGTAGCAATAATAATTGTTCTCAGTTTAGTAAATATTATTCATACTATCCAAAACAAGTAGATGATGATCGTGCGAAATCCCAATTATGTTACACCCGGCAGCAATATGCCATTTTTATTAATATCAAATTCTAAAATATTTCTTTTAACTTAATCGGCAGATTTTATCATTAGGGAAAATTAAACTGAGGTAAAAAATACATTTAGATTTGAAGGTTTAATAACCACACCTTATCAAATGCACTTTCTTATCTCTCTCATGTCTAGTGATTTAAGTGATGATAATATTAATGTGTATTGTGGTACCTTAATTAATGCAATATACAAACGACACGGATATGCATGTACTAAAAAAGTTATGTGCAGCTTTTGAATTTATTTGAGCATCAGTTAGAAGAGTTAGAAGAATTATTAATGGAGGAGTAGGTGAATGAGCAGTGTGAAAAGAAAATTAGAAGATGGATGCGAATACAGATACATATCCCGTTTCATTTATTGTTCATTGTGTAGCATAGTAAACCCAAAATGAATGTAAATCACTTGAATATTGTATCAACTGTTATTTATAATCAATGATGTGTATTGTAGATGTAAAGAATGAGATTAGTGTAAAGGAATTTGTGTTTTACTAACTACTAACTAACTAACGTGAACATGATGAATATTATGTGACAAATGACAATGTGAATGAGTTCATACTGCGACGCCATGTCATAGCTGTACACTTACTAAAATCCAATGCGTTGACGTCTTGTACAACTTCCGATTGTTAACAAATCAATAAGAATGGCATCACAATACCGAAATTGTAATTCTGACCGATGATATTCATATTAAAATTATTATAATGCTAACTAAATCAGAAGTGTTGTAATAAAGCAGTGTACACATGAAGTTCTTATTGCCTGAAAATATTACAGTCAACGAACTTGCAACATTTCAGCAATTAATATCATTTTTTTGCTCTAATGTCATAATATGGTGCACTACTTAATTATGTAAAAGAAAAATGTATTATATTATGTGCAGTAAAATTTAATTAGACAATGCCTAATTATGTAGCTCCAATAAAACACAAACACAATAATTGATGCATGAAAATTGTGAAAGAAGAAAAATGTCATTAAGAGCGTGGAGAATGTTTAGGAAACGGAGTGTGTATGAATCTATACTTGTAGCGTGTGCCGATGAATGTGCTGTTAATTCTGTTGCCAATAAACTTTTTTCGAAATTAATGCGTTGTAAAAGATTTCCTTCCTTGAATTGAATTACAGTCATAGAGCTACGCGAATTCCTGGATTTTCATTTTACTCACACTACCATTAAATGGAATACCTACGGCATAAACGCATACACATACTTAAATGCATGCTCATGCATACCGAGTAAAACAATTTAGATGACGAGGTAAAGAGTGAATGCTGATTGAGAATACTAATTAACTAAAATATTATGCTGTAGGAGCAGAGCAATTATTTGGAAACTGTGTAGCAAAAGGGCATAATAGCATCATTCAGAAAAATGTAGGTGAAACGTCAAAGTTTTGGAATCCATTCCATGCACGCTGTTCTGTTGATTGCTGGAACATGAGGACGACAGTGATGATTACGATTCACAATGATGATGATGATGATTGTTTGTGAAGTTAGATTTGAATGGATAGGAATTACCGTGTGTCAGGTCTGAAGTATATAGAGTAGACGAGTATTTAGCTCTTGCATTATTAAATACTACTGCACATCAGATATAATATAGCAGTGCAGTTTAATATAGGTATATACAGATTTATATATCCAATATGCATTTGTAGCAGTATATTATATGAAAGTGTAATATTTAAGTTGAAGTTGGTGTTTAGAAGGATGACAAGACTGGAGCATATATCTGTTGTGGGCTCTTGCTTTAATTTTGGAGGAGAGCTGACAGTGGAATGAAATAATTCCTGATGTTGCTCATGATGAGGATGAAGTAGTTGCATTTGTGTTGTAGTAGTAGTACACGTAGTAGTACTATTGCGATTAGAGTTGTAGTGTTTTAAGCTGTACTCGTGTCCCTGTTCTGAATTTACTGCTGTTAAGGAATAATATTTTATTATAAGTATATTTCGTAGTAATATAATTATTCTTGAATGCATTCTGCATATACATACATGTAGGGATGTGCGTATATGATATATAAAGGTATATGCCTACTCCTGTGTATTTGTATAATTATGATAAAGCTCCAGTTGGCTTTGGGTCGTTTGTTGCGTGTGGACGGTGAGTCGATCGAGTCGCTCCGTCGGCTCAACTCTGTTTGCTGTTCTAGCTGCTCTTCTCAATTCTCAACTTGAGATCGACAGATAATCCGATAAGATCAGCCTTCCTTTAATTACTGGTTAGATGTCTAACATACAATAACAGCAAAAGCAACACTCTTCTCTTCTCCGCACCGTTATCCGGACTATTCCTACAATGTATAGCCACCACCAACCTTCCTTGGATTTTATTTGGACATTGAAAATTTAAACGATGATGTGAGTGAGCCCTAAAAAGTTCTTTTGGACGAGCAAAACCTAAGCAACCGTTCACGACCACCGCATACCTAACTAATACACAACATTAATACATTTATTAAACCTTAATAATAATAATAATAAATCGTAATGATAATAATAATATTGAATTTGTAATGTGCAGGTACCTGCGCTAATAATTCCTACTACATGCACCCTTACATTTCTTGCATTATTAACCATTTATATTCAACTACAAATGTTTTCATATAACATTGCCCGTGTCTTCCCTTATTTAAATCCTTCATTAATAACACCACTCATGCAATTCAATATTTTATCACAGTAAAAAACTCTTTTCTTTTATTCGTTTCTATTCTCCTTGTTCCTAATTATCACTTGAGATTTCTTTTTAGGTCAAAATTTATTTCATATAGCTACTGATAATAAATTGAATTTAACTTACATTTTTAGTAGTAGTAAGTTTTATTGTATTTGACTTACATTGAATCAGATGCGTGGAAACGATTCAGACAGAATAGAAAAATATTTTCTAGTTGTTAAAATAAGAATAAAATATTGCTGGTTATATTATTTTATAGCATTCGAGATGAGTTTCATGCAAATGTTGAAGAATCATGTGGGCGGCTGCTTCAATTGCGTTATTTGCGTGTAACGGTCATAATTTATGAAGTATAAAGGTAAATTACTATTTGTTATAAAGCAATCGAACTGAGAACTTAGAAACAACTATATATCTATGTTCCACCTGCCATTGTTGCATGTCCATTTGATATGTGCAAAAGATAGGAATACAATACAATTAGCAGAAATGCAGATTGTAATTGCAATGGGGTTATGTAAGCAACTCAACACACATTCTATTTATTCTTTATTTTAGCAAATTGTGTCTAGTCCTCTTGTATTCATTCCATCCACACACAACGTAGATGCATGTCTTGCCCACATCTATACTTCACTGCAAACATTGAACGCATTATTATTGCCAATGAAACTCAACACAAAACTAATATGATAATATGCAAACAAACATCATTTCTTCCTTGCCTTATACACACACACATATAGCTAGACGTATCGATGGCTTCATGTATTTCGTGAATCTTTCAACAAACAGTTGTTACTTGCAATGTAATTCTGTAATTCGAACGTTCATTAGAGATCTTATCGTGTTGTATACACTCATACGCCTATAGTGCAAAACATAAAGATACCGCTTACCTATCCTAGTACACTCTTTCATATTTTATCATATCATTAGGCTTGCAAATCACGAATAAATGATGTTTTATGCATCTTCACAGAAGACTACTTTAACTTACCTACATCCAGTTTTAGTAGTTCAAATATACCATTGCACCATTACTAACTCAGGTTAATTAAGGTCAAATTATACATTTAACATTTTAAATACATTCTGTTCCTTGCGCACAGATAAACATAAATATATATTAACACTGCAAATCTCACTTGTGTAGGTGTACGTATTAATTATTATTATTTTATTCCATCAAAAATACATCATAAACGCATAACCGAACACAGTTAGCTCTCATATTATTTTATCATGTCCATTGCTACCTTGAACTAAAATTGTAAAATATTCTAACATTATTTTAGAATTATTCAGATTATTGAATAATTGGTTTTTCCATTCAAGGACTTAGATTTTACTTACTATTCGTAATGGAAACGATCGGGATTATTTCTGTATTCTGTTATTTGAATTTACAAGTGTCTCTCTGTCCTGAGAAGAAGGAGGTTGTTATTTTCATTATTTTTATAAGGCATTCCTGCAATTATTTTGAAACCCTTTTTGCTATTTATTTTAGAAGAAATTTTGTTATTTATTTAAGAAGAAATTTTGTTATTTATTTAAGAAGAAATTTTGTTATTTATTTAAGAAGAAATTTTGTTATTTATTTAAGAAGAAATTTTGTTATTTATTTAAAGAAGAAATTTTGTTGTTTATTTGGGAGAAAATTTTGTTATTTCATTTTGAAGAAATTTTGTTTTTGATTTGATTTTCTATGTTTGCTTGAATTTATGGTAGAACTAGAAATATGGAGTAATGGTCAGAGGATTTGAATGTCTGAGGTATGGTTAGTACACAGCAGGTATCTGAGTGAGTCTGCTTTTATCTCAGCAGACCCCACAATATTTGCATGAAATTCTGCATATAGAGAAGTGGCTGTTCTTATACTTTGTGTGCTAATCCTGCATTCTGGTATAAAATTACAATATCATTATGATAATGATGAGTATGACTATGACAAGTATTTGTATTTTGCTAATACTTTGCAAGGTTGAAGTGCGGATGATGCTTGATTTATAAAGAGGTATTGGGGAATTTGATTTCATTGTTGCAAAGGGCGTAGATCTGTTTTATGCATGAAAACGAAGAATTGCAATGAAGACTTGTAATGAAGAATTGTGATGAAGAATTGTAATGAAGAATTGTAATGAAGAATTGTGATAAAGGCAGTTTGTTATTTCTCAGTTGGTGTGTTGGGTAGGTGTGATGTGTGAAGGTATAAATACTTGTGCTTTGAATATTTATTTGTGCGTCCATATTATTTTCCGATGATATGAAGTTCCTGTGTGTGTTGTAAGTCGATGGTTGGTTTGAGTTGGAAAATCTTGTATTGTATGTTCACATATTATTATTATGATTATTATAATCCCCTTGAGCGACTACCATTTCCATGTACACAGAAACTGAATATTCAATTCACTTGATTAATTATATAGGAAGATTGCATACATACGAAAAGGTAAGTAGCTCGATTGCATTTCGATCGACTGCTAACTAAATAGTAATCATAATATTTATTTACTATGTAGCAAAGGAGCATAGCATGACTTGACTGCCCTTCCATTGTCTTGTCTTGTCATTCCATTTATTTCAAACAAGTTCCCTTCATCAAATTACAAATACTTTACCATCTTTCTACACCAAAAATCAAAACTACAACCGTCCACAACTTCTCACTCACACAATGAGTCAATCTTTCTGGCTGACCTAGCTCCAATGTAATAATAAGCATTTAGCACCTCCATTCCACCTCACCAAGCTATTTCTATTTATTTGCATAGATCATTCAAGTCCTCCAACAAATCTGCATTTCATTCTCAGCCCAGACCGGCCCATAAAGATGTCTCTTCCACCACTCAGACGAATCAAACCACTCTGAACACACAGAGCCTTGTCCACTCCATTTATTCCACCACTCACATCATAAATTCACTCTCATTGCTAAAAACATTCACATTAATCAAAATCACAGTAAGATTCTATAGTAGTAATTTAAAATATCATTCCTTATATCATTTAAAATATGAGGTATATTATTCCTTGTGTTGATATAGGAAAACATCTTTATCTTTCGTTTTCTCATTTCTGCTAATAAAAAAGAAAAGAAATATTATGATTATTACTGAAGCACATAATAATAATAATGATGGTAATAATAACAAATAATAATAGCATGTAGTACTACGTGGTAGGGTCGAAGTTGGAACATTGTATGTGTGTAGCAACTGCAGTGGAATATGTAAATAAAGAATTGGACTGGTGATGGTGTGCGTCTGTGTGAGTAAAGTAAAGGTTAGCGTTTGATTTTGTTGGCAAAATCAAGTAGATTAGCCGGAAGGAAGAGAAATGGAAGAACTGAGATAATGCAATGGCGTGGCCATCAAAAAATAGTCAAGTTTGATTCAGAAACAGTGGAAGGGATGTGTTGTGTTTTGGTACCCTTTTGTTTGGCCCTTGGCTCTCTTCTAGTAGCTTAATTGTAGCTTTTTGATAACTTGTCTCGAGTCTACTCTGGACTTGTCTGTTCTCTCCTCAACTCTCTGCTTTTTTCAGGCATTTCAACTCTAACAGCTAATTATCATTTACCTTTGAACTACAATCATGCATGAATACTACACACAGCATCAGAAGACGTACTACTGTTCCAACACACTCTGCACAGTTTCTACACACAGACGAAACTAAAGCAAATCACACGGGACAGGAAAATGAAGGATGTATCTGGAGTAGGAGTAGCTGGTGGTGGTGGTGGTGGTAAAATAAAGAAGAAGTAAAAGCTGAAGGTGCCCTCCTCACTCTTCTCACTGAGGCTCTGTCTGTCCAACCACCAAAAACATTCCGATATCTCAAAACTCTTCAATTTTAATTCATGGGATCATCATCGCATCTCCTAAGATACTCCATAGCGTATCCTAGTAATTATATGCGCATAATATCCATCTGGTCATCTTCAGCTATTATTATTAGTCCTCCTGTATATCTCTCCCGTATAACATTCAGGCAAAGGGATGTGTCTATGAATAAGAGAAGCACAAGTGGAAATAGGTAGCTGAGTATTTTCTGTTGCCTCTACCATTATACCACGCATTATCAGTCGTAGGTCTGGTAGTCCCATCTCCTACAATGTGTCAAATGTAAAGTGTAGATTTGTGACTCATCTTCTATGTAATTTAAGTGCAGGGAAGAAAATGCATATTATATTCTTAAAGAAGGAAGAAGAGAGAGAGAGAGGTCCAGGTTGAGGCGGCTAGTTGGTTCGGTAGTGGAGGAGTGATAATTTCTGATAATTTTATGTTTGGGTTGGAGGAGTTGCGTTTGTTGTTTAAAGAGTGGGATGCATGGTGCAGGGATCGCTTATTATTTCAGAACCCGGTCGGTCGCTCGTTCAAGAAGAGCACTTGACACATGTCAATCAAATCAATACACCTAAGTGCATATCACAACTTCCACAGCCAAACGAGTAATTCATCCAAATCATCCCTTTCTCTTTATATGGTTAACAAAGTCAGACTCACAGGCAATATTATAGGCATAGACACTTTGTGTGTGTGTGGAATGAGCAAAGTCGCTATAATAATCCCTTCACTGAATATCGTACAGAAATAAATGCGTGTGCAGCTGCCCTTAACATATACAACTGCAACTGACAATAATCTCTACAGCTACGGTCGTAATAGTTTGGCTGAATGTAAGGTAAAGAACAAAGTAGAGCACTTTGGGGCATTCTTCATGGCAGGGCTGCACACACTTGCAACCTTTACATCCTTCATGCTGAGAATCCTAGCAGGATATCAGTCGGGGCATAAATTAGCATCGAGTGCAATCTTAAGATTACACTCATCTTTGCATAATGTGTAACGTGTATTTGCACTGTGTCTATATGTTCGTCTACATACTTACATATTGTCTTTTAGCTTTTTTAGAAAAGAAACTTCAAGTTGGCGTTTGTAGCGCAAATAGTTTGATTCATTTGGCGAATATATAATGAATCATAATGCAACAAAAGAATTTTAAATTGATAAAGAAATTGTAGTACTATACAAGTGCTTTAAGATATTAATTACTGCGGGTGTTTTATGGCTGCTAATTCATTACATATTTTTTACGTTTTAAGTAAAAGAGTGTTTGAGAATCGCTGTAAGATTTTTAGTAATAAGCAAATTATTACTAATTATGGATTTGTAATTATTGATTAAAAGTGATGGGTTATTTTCAAGTTGTGAAAACTTTTTTGGTCGCTATGAATTTCGGTGATTTTTTTTAGTATATTAGTCCTTGTCGGAGTGAATTAAAATATTGTTATTCGCGACAAAGACAAAAGGACGTGATTATTGCGCACATTAGATAACTACTACATAATATATTTGCATAAAATGTACTTTTAAGATGGAAGACCTTGGAGGAAGCGAGTTTTTGACAGGAGAAGAGGAAGGACTTTGTTGGGTTGGTTTTGTAATACTTGTAAAAATTAAAATATGCCGATCATGCCATGCCCACTCCTCCAGCTCCACATCAATACCACCACTAACATTAACATTCACAATTCATATTTATTCCTCTGTAACTGACTGCTGACTACGGATTTTCTATAATTACTGATTACGCACACAAAAAGACCTCTACTCTATTTATTCTCAACATCAGTTATCAGTTACTCCACTATAATCATGTAATCTCACTTACACGAAGCAGCAAACCAAAAAAGAAAGTTATTTTATGAAACACCACCTCAGAACTCTTTATTGTCGACTACTTTCCTATAACTATCGGCTACAAAGAATTGCCTGCACATGAAAAGTAAAAATACTTCTGCCTTGCATCCATCTTCTCTACAAGCGGAGATTTCACAATAAAATAACAAGTTTGTAGTTTGTACGTTCATTCACAACTAATATATATTTTAAACTGATTCACGTAATTGCAGGATACAAAATAATTTTTTGTTTTAGTGGTGCGTAATATTCTACGTTATAATTTTTGTATCCCAATAATCGGAAAGAGAATACTACTTTAGTTGATAAACCCAAGACAATTTCTTAGAAAATACAATGTCGCGTTTCGTAGCATTTTAGATTCTCACTGCTAATATTATATGCAGCAAGTCGTAATTAAATGATGGTTGACACACAACTAGTTCCTTTCCTATTCTATTGTTATTTATTTATTTATAATTGACGACACCCTCATAAATTGAGATATTTCATAAACAATTCATAAGTGAGTATACTGGCGTAACCAATATTTCACATTAGGGCCAGGCAAGTGCATGTGATAAATAAGTACATACAATTCTGCCATGCAAACGTAATAAGTCTTATGCAAAATAACTGAAAACTGAATACCTATTTTCATTTCAATTCCAAGCTCAGTTTGATGGTACAAATAACATTGGTCTATCAGCGATTGACCATCACTGATTGTTTTCACGTTTATAACCGTGGGGAGGTTGAGACGACAAAGTTCTATGAGTAAAGTCTCAACGACTGATGCACCGCCACTACAACTGCAAAAGATTAATTAGTACAAATTCCAAATTCCAACGACAATGTTAAAACAGAGTTCTTAAGGCACTATAGAATTATGGAATACAACATAGCAAGAATGAGACGATCTGAGTGTCAAATTGTACCCTTTTTTAAATAAATTAAACTAAAATATTGTAAGTTGAAATATCAAAAACTAAATATGCATCCATAATCCATGTGTAGTATGCATAGTGTCTCAGTGTGTGTATAATAACTATAATAATAAAACAGTATTATGCTATCCAAACAGAATAACTTTTTCCAGCAGCATTTATTATTTATCGAAGATAAATATTGTGAATTACTTTCATAGTTTTCGTTATTTAACCAAATGTGATTTAATGAATTCAATAAATGATTGAAATTAGTCTCCATATAGTCGAGCATGTAGTTAATTATTCGCGATAAATGGCATTTTTTTCTTCCAAAAAGCATAGTTAGATCCGAGAGCCGGTTGGGATAAGAGAGACGTCTCAACAATATGCAAAGTGCTACAACATTTTCGAAAGCACAATTAATTTCTAGATTTTATTTACTTTTATTGCCAATTTGTCTTACACAGGGCACGTAATTAGAAAGAAAATCTCACCTCCTAACTAATCCACTCACGATGACTGCCCCTTTGACTTTCAAAACATTAGGAATTTTCATTTTATATAAATACAAAATTTAATTCATATTATAGTCAATAATATAGTCTCATCCCTAAAATATTTAATTCGCAAGTGAAATAAACGCAAACGTTAACTTACATATACATATATACTACATGGCTCTCTATTCACAAATATTTATATCTGTTCACATAATATCCCTTACTAATATTTAATTATACAGAATGCGAGTTCTAAAGAAATACTTTTTTCCTTTCTTATGTTTAACATTTAATTCATAGGTGCAGTTAAGGATGTTCGACTCCTGATTCTCCTGAATATTCATTTCTACGGTTAACCCGCCTATTTTCCAGGGTTTTATTCGGTTTTCTGCTTGAGGAAATAATTTATTACCGCGTATTGTGAATGAATTACTAACTATGTATTGTATAATGATAGTATTCCTTGTTTTTGATTGCCACTCGCTATACCATTTGTAAATCCACCTGTGTTAAGTTCACTTTTCCACAAAATTAGGGGAGGGAATCATTTATTCAGGATCATAATGAAATGATAAAATATAATATGGTAGCCTAAAACAAACTAAACTTTACAAGGGGAAATCATTAGAATAAGGTAAACTTAATAAAATAACAAATTATGCGAATGCATCCAAATTATTATGGACTGAAAACAGAATCTTTTGTTTATCAAAAATGAGCCGGGCGCTAAAATACTAACATGTGGAAATACTGATGAATCGAATCTATTCTTCCTCAACATTAAAATTAATGCTCTTGATGAATACATTTATTTATTAGATATCTTTAGCACTTAAAACTAGCTTGTACAAAAACGCGATAGTTAGCTACTTGTGCAAGTAGAGGATCACTGTGCCCCATAAAGATAATTTTGTGTGGTGTGAATTAACGATAATATAATAATATCTGTAGAATGATAATTATAACTATCACACTAACAGTATAAGTAGCGGGTGCATCAGTAAAGTTTTCAAGGAATTGTGGGATTGTGTATGCTGGGACTAATTATACTGTCTGTGTCTGTTTCTTCAGAGTGCATCTGTAATGAGAGGTTTGTCGGGTCAAGTCTACTTGCGAGTTTAGGTTGCTAAGTGGCTAATGCATGCAGTCTTTAATTACTGGTAGTATCCAATAATTTCAATCAAACCTCAATGATTTTATTTCAATTCCACAGAAAAATGTGCGTCCATTCACAAGGGTTACTTTAAAACACTGCATTTTTCTAAATATAATAAATACTTCGCAAATTCAAACTCTTTTGTACAATTTTTCTATTCTCCACATCATTGAACAACCTACAGAAAATTGTTGCAGCTACCACACCTTCCTCAGAAACGATCTCAGACAGCCAGAACGCGAGACACCATTCCTGCGTTGAGACAAGTGAGTGTACCGTGTAGGAGGAACTGATTACATAATGATTTGAAAATAGACGTTATTGCAATAATGTGGAAATGGCTTTTTAATGTTTTCCCCTGCCACGGTCTTGCCAGTGCTGATTGCAGGTTGTGCCCCGTAAGCGATCTTAAAGCAAAGTAGGTGTCTTAATAGGCAAACCATTTATAAATTATATGTACTTTGAGTGGATGTGACCAGACCACCCTTAGAGGAGTGCACATGAACGTTTGTTTCTATTACACGTGTTCTGCTCTGCCATGATCTCAGAATAGCCACGCAGAAACCTACAACATTTATAAAGCAATTTCCTTGGCATGTCAGGAAAAATGTAAATTAATGTTATAGTAATCTGCTATAATATATCTGGTATATGTTTGTAAATAACTATAGGCCATATTTGTTTGTAGGTCGATCTGTGTGTAATTAAAGTGCATAAAAATAAGTATTATTTACAAGCTAGTAGTAAAGCAATGCTAATCATAGAGTATAGAGTTGCATATGAAATGCCTGGTATACCTGGCTTGGGCAGGGCCACTGCTCTCTGAAACAACTTGCCAGTTTTGTATAGTTTGCCCTTACAATTTGTGTACACATGTTAGAGAAACCTTCTCGGTATTATTACTTACTTACTTTGTGTTTAATTACCGATATTAGGTGGGTGATGCGTTTTATGGTGGAGTGGAAACGAGTGCCGCATAAAAAGGAAACAAAGCTGATAATGAGAATGATGCTTTTAAGTGTTTAGTACGATTAGATAGGCTGTATTACTTGCATTGTGGTATTTGAAGACATGCTTGTGTAAATTGCAATCGTACTAATACACAATATAAATGTTACATTCGTTTTTATTAGTGTGAATACAATTTAGATTGACCTGGAGAAGACACATTTTAAGTTTTGGGTTTAGTTAATTTCCATGTTCACAAATCAAACATTGTTAAATGCTGGCTTTTCAAACACGTTCCGATGTGTTATTTATTTTCTCAGTTTTTTTAAACGATAAACTCGATAACTGTAAGAAAAAATATTTTTTAGGTATCACATGTGTTTTTTTCACTTTTCCTGTAGGGTTTTGCCAGGGGCTACGTTTTCACTGAGTGTATGATTAGCGCAAGTCTCAACTATATTTACAAACATGAAATGGGTGAAAAGAAGCAAGCTTTTCTACTTTACAGCCTCTGAATTATCCTTCCTGAAAGGGTCACTCCACAGTCCACAGTATTTCACTCGAATGAATGCAAAGCACACACTTATCATTACAACTCTTCATCACCGTCATTTACTCGCACACACAACACACACCCAAAAAGAAAGAAACAACAACTATCATTTTCATTTCAAACCATATGCTGCAATAATCTTCTTTAGACTTCATCGTTCCTGGCTCTTTTGCTCTTTTACTATGGTGTGCCCGAATTCTGTCTTAGTAATTTCTTTTCACTTACGAGTTGTGAACAAACACATCATCATCTTTTTACATTCACATTGCCACATTCGGTAGGCAATATTAGCATTACTATTAGTAATAATAATTCTTTTCACTTAATGAATGATTATCCTGCTTCCATATAAAAATGCTGAAACATTGTTGCTGAAAAACGTTTAAACATTTCAAGTAAAAATTTTATGTCATGGTGTCTACATACATACTACGAGTATTATAGAACAGCGATAATATTCCTGCGATAAAATAACAGAATTATTACCTAGAACGTGGAATGTAATTTTATTACATGGCAATATTTGTTAATAATTTATAAAACAATAAACACCGCATTCAGTTGATGATTTCCTTATTATTACTTGTTCTAACGTGTGGCATTATTGTTCTTTTACCTTGCTTTTTAAAACTTTTACAGATGAGACATTTTTTTAGTTATTCAGTTTCAGGGGCGTATCTACGTATGGGCTCACCGGGCTTGAGACCCCGAGATTCGGGAAAAAATGGTTGTCAGACAATTTTTACGTTTTTTGGACTTTGTGACATTACAAATTTCTAGATTGTTCAGTTTAATACTCAATTTTCAGATCATTAGCAGTTGTTAAATAAAAACGTGTAAAAATGAATTTTGTTGGGGGCGTTGGAGAACTATAGATGTGATAGAATGTGTATGCATAAAAATGTTTGATTTATTCTGTATTTTGTAGCTGACCACTGAATGCATATACAGATACCTTCGGCTTTGCAAGTAATAAAAACTGTATGGCCTGTTCATTTTGCTTTGACTAAGGAATCCTTACCAAAAGTCATGAATTTCATGCTGTGGGGGACTTCGATCTACTTGTGGAGCATTTTAGATTACTTAGTATATTGAATTGTATAAATGAGAAAAACATTTGACTATATTATTTGTTTGTTGCTTCCCAGCGATGTGTCGGTTGAGACTTTGAGACGAGAAGAACAGGAGGTGAGTCGAGTGACCAGAAGCAGAAATACTCGACCAGACGGTTCTTGATTTAATTTTCACGCATGTAACAAATCTTCAAAGAATTTTATTGCTGTAACATTGTAACAGAGAACTGCTGTACCGGTGTAATTATAATATATATTAAATGTTATAATCTACACAAAGCATAATAATTATTTCATGTTTGTGGCACGGCATGGACATACGGCCACACAACAAACCTGATGAGAATAATAGTTGCCAGTTTTTGTAAAATATATTATCATTGCACTAAATAAACATATGTTCCTTTTTTCGCTTTTTAGGTTTATGCCATAATAATAGCCGTTTCGATTCAGTCATTCTGCTAAGGCTCATGATCCACAATTCACATGTTCTCCTGCAAAATAAAAATTCATGTAATAAAGCTACAAATAGCTAACAATAAACGAAATTGTGAGCTGTAAATTTCATAAAATATTTCAAGTGACAATTTTTGCAATAAATGTATACCCGGAAATCATGTCATACACTTTCAAGGTTTTATCAGCGTCCATGAGGCGGATTGTATAGAAATTATATGGGCTTTGCACATTTCGCTTTTCGAAACCAGATTTTAATCAATTTCCCCATAATAAGTACCCTGACCGCGGCAACACTTTCATTTAGCCATGCTCTTACCCAATCCACCTACCCCAAAGGGTTAAAAAAATGCAAATCGTACATTCTCTCTGCAACCCAGTCTCATATTAATTTGATTACTGACGATTTATGGTGTACGGTATGGTGACCGACACACTTGTAGAACCTGTGGAAAGTCCACTATAGCGTGGTGGTCATTGACGGAAATGGAAGTAAATGGAAGTGTGGAAAAGAGGAAGAGACATAGCTGAGTGAAGGACTGAGCGGAGATATTCTTAGCGGTGGACAAAGGTGTGTCGGCATTATGGGTAGTTCAGTTACTGCATTATTGTTGTGTTGTGATCCAGGGATAGTCGTAGTGAGTTGAATTGAAAGTGTAATAAAGTCAATAATGGTAATAGGAACTGCAATAGCGAGTAGAGGCTTCTACTTGTGTTGTGCGTAAGTTAGTACTACAATGGCTCGTAAAGCTTGGATTACATTTGGTCTTAAATGGACGTATTAAGAATGAATAGAGAGGAAATGGTAGACAGTTTGTCGCCCTTTTGTCCTGCGGTTGCCAGACATACAAAACTACAACAATCTTCAACATTTTCCGTTCACAATGTCCAACAGCTACTGAAATTACACAGACACACAAGAGAAATGTATCTGTGCCTCTAATATTCAAGTAAATATAGATTAAGTGTATTACACCAATATTATTAGTTATTTCGGGACATTTTGTCTTTTTAGGTGATAATAACATAATGGCACCTTTGCAAGGTCCGTTCATTCTGCACTTACTTCTTCCGCTCTTATATATTACCCATGGTCAGGTAGTTTAGCTGTTGGAAGTAATAATGTAATAGTAAATGGTAAAAGTGTTAGAGTGAGGAAAGATGGATTGAAGCATCAGACAATAATAACATTATATTATGGAATCTGGACTAAATACTGCATGGGATTACACAAATATTGGATTTGGGAGCGACCTCCCAAAGTATTTTCTGCTTTGACGCTCCATTAATATCTGTCACCCGTGTGTGAAGATTAAATTGAAATTGCTCTACCTCTGTTGACGTTCTCCTGCATCTGCATGCCTACTTGCTTTCAGCTTACGGCTTAATAAATACATTGTTGTACATCCCATGTGAGTTCAACATATTTAGAAACTCCTTCATCAGGAGATACGTTCATTCCATTCCATAAACTTGCGACAATGAGTTTTCAATGCATTTCCTCTAAATTGGTCACAAATCTCATGTATCCTTAGTATATACATACATACACATTCATTAATGCTACAGGCCACATCTTTAAACTTATTTGATATTATTATAATGACTGCATTAATATAAATTATAAATTCATAAGGATAACTGCAATATAAAATAATAATATACTTCTATACTCTATTTCTAGTAACAATTAAACATTATTGTAATCTACATTTAACATTTAACTGTGTGCGTAGCTTTTTTGATACAGGGTCTATAAAGGTCAGAAATCCTTAGCTTAAGACTAAACGTGTGAAATTCATGCGAATCACTAATAGTCTGTCTGTCTGTCTGGTGTCCGTCACAATGACACAAATTGTTTCCGATATGCATCATCAATTTTCGGTCTTACTTATATCCTATCTTTTGGTTAGGTTTATTATTTTAGAACTACCTAAAGGCACATAATATGTTACATTAGTGAACTAAATAAAATGAAATAAAATCTTTTTTGTCAAACATTTGAATTCTTATGAGCTGATTTCCAAGAGAGGACAGTAACAACATTATAATATGAAGGTTTAAATTGGTTTGATAATACACAGTGGAAGTTCTTACTTGTTTTGTCACTTTTGCTTTTTAAATTCTTTTGCAATGCCAATTTACAAACTAATTATAACTCGAATGAGTTTAAACTACAAATCTAAAATATAATTAAAATTGCAATAATTTTAGTAACATATATACTTTTTTAATTTTATCCTTTGTAATTGATGTCTCTTTTAAAGTTATTTCACCCATAATCGTAAGAAAAATATCGTCCATGTATCTAATTAAGCAAACGTATGCAGTATCCAGGAGAAAGTATGTGGAAACAAATTAGCAATAAACAAGTCTGATATAAAGAGCGTGTCGCCAATTGAGAACCCTAAAGAGCCATTGAACTCATGTGAGAACACAAAAGAGACAGAATAAGGAGGAAACTTGGGAAAACGGAAAGAAGGAAGGAGCTTGAAGAAAGAACGAAATAAATCAGATGAGTTTGAGGAAAAAAGCGAAAAGGAAATCAATTCAATGTCTTTTACTTCTACTGCTTGGCTGGACAAACAAACAGAAAACCAGGACAAGTAAGCAGGAAGCTGAAAACTTTCAAAAAGTCATGTTGCAGATACCGTGACATTGTTACATGAGAGAAATAAGAAAGAAAACAATTTGTTGCTACATTACGTTTCTATTTAAATTGATTTGAGACTGACAATGAGACAAATTTTTAGCTTTGGAGCTTTAGTAATTCTCAACATTGCCACAACACCACCCATCAGATTATTTTACACCCCGCAAGGACACCTAGAGGATAAGTTGGGTAAGACACTCACAGAAGAACCCGTTCGTTCATATCCACACGGAGCTGGGATACCTGGATACCTCTGTTCCGTTGTTGTACATGATGTACAATTTTAGGGGCATGTTGATCTCCATACAGTCCGCGTAAGAATATTGTCAAGCTAAGGATTTCTGACCTTTATAGACCCTGTATCAAGAAAGCTATGCACACAAATAGATTGAGTTAAATGTACATTAAAACAATGTTTGATTGTTACTAGAAGTAAAGTATAGAAGTATATTATTATTATTATATATTGAAGTTATCCTTTTGAATAAATATTTACATTATGCAATGCAGTCATTATAATAATATCAAATAAGCTTGAAGATATCATTCCTTCAATTTCTTGAGATTTCTTGCAATTATTACTAATGTATAATTTATGGGTAAATCATTGTACGATTAAGAGAAAAATACTACAACCAGGAGACAGACGAGTGGAAAATGAAATGGACTAGAGTAGAATATTATATTTTGGCTAGTATAGCCATCCTATAGGTACTTAAGTAGTACATGGTAGAACGACGTGACTTGACAGGACGGGAGGAGTCAAGTCAGTCAGAATGACGCAGACAGAGAACCGGAAAAGAAGACGAAGTTATTTTGTAATCGAACAAAAGATCTAAAGGATGGATGAGCACCCAGAGCAAAAGGAAAAGTGTACAACTCCTTGTCGTCTCTTTCTTCTTCGTCGTCTCAATGACAATGACACTGACTCATTCAACCCAGACACAGCATCTTCTATACTCACTCCCAACAAACCCACCACCAAACAATCAAATACATCACAAAAACATTTTCCGGCTTCCCTCAAACTTCTGCCATCTCGTCCTTCCTTCTTTCCTGCATTGTTTATGAGCATTGTGCAAATTCTATTCTTTGCATATGTGTATCCTCCACCACCACAGTATAAAACCATCGTATTATCCAGTTTCCAGTCTGATTCTTCATCATTCTTTTCTATACAATGCCAACTTAAAATTCACATTAAAAGTATACTGACAAAAATAGTTTGTGATCCCTTATTACCTTCTTACGCAAATGTACAACATTTTTAGTATTTATTTTAACAGGATAATAAGCACAATCCCTGCACTGTATTTTACATGCATATAACCCTGACAATAAAATATCTGAAGACAAATAGAATAGTATTATGAACGTTAAAAAAATGTTTTAAAAATCCATATGTACAATAATGAAATAAATGCGGATAGGTATGTATGCATTTTATTTTGCAAATTTGATGATATTTTGATAGACATTAAATTACTACCACAAAATATATTAGCATTGTTTTCAACAAACCAATCTTCATTATTAATAAAGATTCTTGTCTCTAATAATAGTCGGACAATAGTTAGTGCTATAATAGTACGGGGGATAGAGCTTCAAAATGGGAAATATATTTAAGGGAAAAAATAATTTTTATAAGGGCTGAACAAAACGAAGTCTTAAAAAGAAATACGAAAAAGCATCGTATTTAAACTATAATAGACAAGCAATATAATCTATATGCAGTTATCTGCACATGAAGCTACTCTTCATTCTAAGATATTCATCTTAACCACAGAATAACAAGGTGTATTTTCTGCTAAAGCTGTCACCTTTTCTAATAATATTATGTACATTAGTGCATTCATTTTAATATCCGTTATATTTAATCAGCATAATTATTACGATAATTGATAATCCATACATTTGCACAAATACAAGAATTTGCAAAAAATTGTACATGTATGTAACTTTCGGAACACAAATATTTACTAGCGGTTTCATTGTCTCATAAATATCAATGTTTAAGCAGTTAACCGGAAATGAAACTCCAAGCATCCTAAAGTCAAAGTGGGGTTAGTTTTTGAATACATAATTGCTTTTCCAATGTAGCGGCCCTGAAAAAAGTAATTACAATGAAATCATGTTTAGGTACACTTCACTTGAAAATGGCTAATGTACTAAAGACAAGAGGTACCCGCATAAGAGCGGCGAATCCTGGAAGACTGGGAATGGAAAGTGGAATTGGGGGTAATTGGAATGCTCCTTGTATCAATGGACAGCGGCATGGAAGTTCCACAGGAAAGATTGGACAGATTGTGCCGTTGGCAAGCATGGCACAGACATCATACTCACTGTATAAATATCATAAATGTCAACTAGCCCTTAGCAATTATATTTAGTAAATAAAATATTCAATTCAATCTTCAACCCGAACTTATTCTTAGGGATAGACTATGCGTGTACAAGAAGTATCTATAATCTACCATGATCCAATTACACCAAGCAAGCACGGAATCTGCATCATGGATGGTTCCACTTTCGTAATTTCTAGCTTTAAATGCAAATCCGTTGGCATATTCTTTGTAAACATTAGATTGGCATGCAAATGGCTTAATCCAGGAATTGTTATGTTTTCCGGCACCAGTGAACCCTCAAGAAGTATCGCAGTTGGATTTATGGACGCTTGTTTTTCAGGCAGAAAAAACAAATTAATTAAAAAAGATAAATATATTACCAGGCTTTTCTAATTGTATCGATGAAGCAACACATTTGTTAGTATGTTTGTGAGAATGTACTAACCACAATTATCCAAGCTGGCTTCACTGGACTGCATGAATGGATTCATCATTGCGCATATTAAAACAATGAAAACGGAAGTAGATGGCAACATTTTTCCTATGAAAGTTTTGTGTCGGTTGTAAGAGAAATAACAATAAAATGGAGAGAGTCAATATACTGAAAATATTATTGTAAAACACAATTTACAAATGATACAACGTTGACCAAGAACTTTATGAATTATTATCAAATTCTGTTTCAACTTCAAAAACTTTTCATGATATCTCTCTGAATGTGAGCTCGTGAGCAGCATAAGATAAAGTGTTTGAGTGTCCCTTACATTGTTTGTGGTATGGCAGCTAATCAATTTAAATGATTGCCATAAATAAGCATGAATAATCAATCAAGGGTCAATTTGTGGCGTTGCAGTTGGTAATGATAACATTTCATTTGCATGCTATCTCCGAATCTCGTATGTTGCATTCAATTGTATCCCCTTTCTCGGGATATATTTAATATTTTAGCATATAATATTAATCACGTTATATGAATAAAAACATTTTCATTAATCGATTATATTATATCTAGGCATGTTATTGTCTCAAGTGGGTTATTCTCCACTCTCAGTTCTATATGTGGAGAGTGGAGAATAACCCACTTGAGAGTTATTGCATTACGCAAGGTCAGAATTTTTCATTGTTCAAGATAAATATAACATAATGAATCAATTGTATTTCCTAATTTACTGAAAAATAAAAGAATGCTGTTTTTTATTTCAGTACAATCAGAGCCACAGCCTTTTAACTAGTATTCGGACACAATTTATGCTTCAACAGTCAAAGTACCAGAAGCATTATTAAGTACAAATACTAAGTAAGTAGGCTACACAAAATATTCATTTTACTGTTCAATTAATATATCAATAAATTAGATCTCTATTAATGTTACATAAAATGCAAAAACTACTTAATTAAATTTAAGATTGAGACTATTTGAGACGTGAATTCATTGAATTGAGAGCATATGATGGAAACATACTTCATTCAATTATGGGCGACATTATTTTCGCTGAATATAAAAGTATTTTAAATAGCGTTGATATTAATTAAGTACAAATAGAAAGCATGAGTGGCTCCCACAAGTATAATAATATAACTATGAAATCGGTAAAATCGCATACACTGAAATGAGAGGGAAGTCCGGTAGACAATGAAACTAAAATCGGGACGAATCGACGAAGTTTCGCAATGAAGCAACATTGCTAAATACACTTGGGAATTCAGGGCGTCCACATGGATTAATTCCCCAGGACACTATGCCTGCCAAGTAAGGAGTTTTGTTATTCAAGTAACACGTAACAGCACTCCCAGAATCTCCCTGGAAAAATAAATACAATATTGAAACCGAAAATTATTCTAAACAGTTTAATTGATTGTGTAAAAGAACATTAACTTAATATTTACACGAAGTCCACTGGCATAAAACGATTTTGAAAAATAAAAATTGTATTTTACATGAGAAAATGAAATGAAACAGCCTTCCTCTTACCATACAAGTTGCCATTCCATCATTTAATCTTCCTCCACAAATCATATTATTCGTAACCTTATTGACGGTTTCGTATATTTTGTTACATCGATCCCTTTCAACAATATCGATAGACACTTTTTGTAAAATATCTGAAAATCTGTTGTTTATTTCACTCTGTGTGGACTGAAATCCCCATCCTGAGACAACGCATTTTCCACGAGGTTCGTAGCCGATTGGTGGCAGTTGCAGAGGACGAATGGAGCCATTGCTTGTGAAATTCATAGGTTTGGAAAGTAATATGATACCCAAGTCATTGTCAGCCGTAATTCTACATCACAATCACCTTTATCAACTTATGTTTTATATTTCTCCAGTAATGAAGAATTATACTACTTGGAAATCAATTAAACAAAGAGAGCAATGTGTTGCATCCTCACTACCTGTCGAATTGGGGATGAATAATGAAATTCTTGACTTTGTATTTGTGTCTTGCAGTAGAAATGTTGTCGACTATACTTATTGATCCGGCTACAACCTCAAGCTGATATATATCTGTCGTCAAGTTGAAATCTGCCAAGCAGTGAGCTGCAGTTAAAATCCTTGTCTCATCCAAAATACAACCACCACAAAAATGAAAACTTCTTGGCAATGGTTTTCGGATAACTTGTATAGACACTTGATACGGAAATTCTCCTGGATATGAATTGACTCCAGCAATTATTTTACTGTTTCCACTCTGTTTGGTTAAAAAACTGAAAGAATGTGTTTTCGATGTTAATAGGTAATCCTCGGCATAAGATGTACCTAATAAATTATTCCACATTTGGCTGAGTTAAACGACCACTAGACAATTACATATGACAATAATAATATTATTACAGAATATGCTTAATATTACTGTATTGTACTTTGTGTGTGTTTACACAAAAGATAAATTTATAATACACATATATTTATTTTTATTACAAAAGATATAAAGAAATACACTTACTGATTACTAGAAATAAGATAAGATGGCCAAACCGGTGGAGAAGGAATTCTGTTTTCATGTCTATCCAAATTCTAGGAGGATGAGCTAATCAAAGACTTGCAGGAAATAAGTATATACAGGTGTGCAACTAGACAACAAGTCGCGAATATCATATTAAAATAGTAAATGTATGTAAATGAAAATTAATTGTATAGTAATTTACAACTGAACCTTACTTTGAGGAATTCATGAAAAAATAGTTTTGGATGTGGATGTGGATAACGGACGGGTGAGCAAAGTTGTGCGAGACTTGAGTACGAAGCACGCTGGTGGGAACTTGAGACTGCGACTGAGGATAATTTTTGTTTCCATTGTCCATGTATTGGGAACGTGGAGGAACCGTGGAAGTAGGAAGGAATCACGTCTGCAAGAAAAATTTTCCATTGACGGAACAAAACTATTGACATCATTATTGGTTCCTTTTCTGATATATCAGTCAAATACATACTTACTTTTTCCCATAAATTACTGTTACAGTCGTCCCAAACAACGCCGCTGGGTTTACAAGTGAATATTAGAGAAAGATGTTATTGTAATATATTATTACTCTTATAGTAGCTATATATATCGCTATAGATAAAAAGCCCGTGCACCGCACGGCGCCGTAATCCCCAAACGGGGCAATTCCCCAAACTGGGGAGTAGTTCACTTATGAGTGCGAACAACAAGCAAATTGGTCCTAC
>JABASD010000490.1:0-72746 GCA_019776165.1 Pogonognathellus flavescens
GGCTATGTTGTTGTTGGGATGTCAATAAATTAGTATTTAAAAGATTAGACTTCTAAATTTATGCGAACATTGGAAAACTGAGGGGCCCAAAAAACTATGAAAACAGATACTGGCCTTTAAATTTGAAGACCAATTACATAATATTTTTAAATACGTGTACCAGTCATAGTAATTGTATTGCTGCTAACATAGAACGGTTTCACAGTTAATGTTACAATGTTACCGTGTCATAGTACACACCACAGTGTCACTGTTATTTACGTTTCTTGGCTACTGCGGTGTTTAACCGGTTTATTTACATTGGTATTAATGGTACTTCTCCCTCGAGATTGTGTAAATAAAGAACCCAAAAAATTGAGACTCACGACTATATTTATTTTCAATCACAGAGATAAAAAATCTAGTCTCCATCCTACCTAATACACGATTCTTTGGAGTTGGCATTGACTGGGATTGAAACTGGCGATACAAGTAAACAGCACAGTATGTCTAAGTATAATACTACTTATATTATACCAACAAGATAAAATGGAGCTGAAATACAAAGAGTAAAATACTTCCAGACAATTCCAAGATTGTCTTTTGGTTTTAAAAGGGATCAGCAGACAGTGTATGAAGATTGCAAACTGGAAAATAGGAGAAACAAAAATCCCGACGAGGTCACTTTGAAAAAAACTATTTTTTATCTTTTCTGCGGTGAGTGAGAACATATCCCAAAGGTATTCTACACAAAAAACCAACTATAAACATCTGTACTTACGTGAGAAACAAATGCACGCAATACTAGTTACTTTTGATTATTGTGACAGCAGAGGTGAAATTTTTTTCAATGGGACATACTTATCTGAAAAGGTAATGGATAAAATCAGCCTTCATGTGCATTGTATATGTATTTAATGTACCTAATTTAATTTTTCAATTCATAGTTTATTTACAAATATTGATTCGCTTGTAGTAGAGTAATAGTACACACAGTAAAATGTATTGATGATATTTTGCGCAGCATGGTCGTAAGTATTTTATATGGGTTCCGTTTTCCTATCAGACCGCGACGAAGATAAACCTTTTTGGTATGTATAACCCTACTTGAGAGCACAGATGCCTTGCCATGTTATTTGTCAGGATGTGCCTACAAGAAAGTATTACATAACACAAACACAACACAATGCATACGGATATTATACAGATCTATACAAACGATACGTGTGTAAGGTACTTATACTTTTAGTTGATATTAATCACAAGAATAACCATTAGATCTATCTATAGTTGTAGATACACAAGTTACAGACAAGTAGCAATAATATCAAGCTCATCGTTTCCTTCCCTCTGTAGTTGACATGACATGCCATGCAATAACTTATTTATGACATTGCAATTCTTCTTCTCTGTGTGTGATCACATCGCACGTTATATGCAGAATACAAAGTATACTACACACTTACTTTCTTGTTAGTTCCAGCTATTTACGGAATATATATGTTTTTGTCATGTTTTACATATATTATTTGCGATTCTTATATACTTAGTCCATATAAATTCATTACGAACTATAAACGTCATAACAATGTCCCCTGTAGTTTGTATTCTGAAGATATGACATGCAGGATCAAACATCTAAAGCAATTTGTATTAATAAGTGAACACTTCAGATAGGATTGAACCACTTGTCCAATTAAGTAAGTCCCATTTGGCTTTTCATTAATCCCTAGGTACCGCATCAATAAATTATGAGTTTGTTCAAGCAAATGGATCGCTATTTACGTCAATTCAATTGCATTATTCCATTTGGGAAAGGTACACTGCTTCACATAAGTTAAAAGCAGTTATTGGTTTAGTATATCGTTTGAGTGCAGTGTGTGTGTAAAAACTTTTCTGGACCGATTCCAGGTTACTTATTAAGGTAGCTTGTGTAATCGACTTAAATAATTTATTGCACCACATCTTTTCTTTAATAACACCCAGTAAATGACAGCATTTTGGAAATGAGTTCATACTTGCTTTCTACAAGCCAAATAAAATATGGTACACATTAGAGTAAAGTGGTAGTATTTTATGAAAGTTTAAGTATATAAGCTCGTTGGTAAATACTATACACCTATAGGCAAAGCAGAATGTATTATTTATTTTAGTTTTCATAGCTATACCACAGACAATGACAATAATGAGTGATTTGCTTCAGATTACATACACTCAAAGCGTCAAAGTTCCCTTGTTATAGTACTGAGACCGTATGCACAAACCGAGGTCGTGACTAATGATTTTCGCCAGTTTGTACGGAAATTTTTCTTTTCATGGACACAGAAACTTTTGAGGTTTCTTTGTTTTTCAGCTAAACTTGGCTTGGCATTTCCTTTTATAAATTACTGCTATTCTTGGTGTCATTCTCTACTCGAAAAGATTTATCATCTTTACTCCTGGTATACAGTATTCAGTTTACGTATTTCACACTATTAGTAGCATTTATCATGTTTAAGATGTTTATGTAACAATCGTTTGCCGTCTCATTCTTGTAGGTTATCTATCCTGGACTTAGAATTGAATTATTCGAATTCTCGTCGGTTCTGCTGGGTATTTGTAGTCATACTGATGTTGTAGCCCTTGTAGCTGTAGTTTCTTAACATGCAATATTATATCCTATATTATGTAGGGAAGACTATTAATTTTTTCTTTTTCTACTGCACTTCGGAGAGCTGCTTTTCTATTGTCCATCTGCAATTTAAATACCTATCACATCACGTGCAGTATAGTTTGTACAAATACCTACAATCTTTGTTAGCACACTGATAATGCAGCGATCCAACTGACTCAAGGTTATCATAGGATTGAGTTTCACAAAGGAATGGATGAATGCAAGTGATCTGATAAGATATCAGCTCCTCCAGACTGCCATAGTCATAGTCATAACAATAAGCGTTGCATATAAATTCCAAAGCAGCAGTAGTGGACGCGATGATAATGTAGCGTATTATGGTCTCACATAAATCATGATGTTTATCAATGCAATAAAAATTACATCCTGGATAGTCTAGCTATTTTATAAACATTTCTTGCAATTTTTCCAGTTATGATTACTGAAAGGCCATTTCTGATCGGATAAATTTTCACACACGCATAAGTTGGCCGCAAGAAATGATAAAGTTGAGACGTGAGGAGTTGCGGGGAATGTTCTTGGGCGAATTATGATATGATAAAGTGGACTCCTATACTCAGATGATATAGTATGAGTTGAGTGGTCCGTCCGCTGTTTTCTGACTAAAGTATCTATAAATTGTCATAGCTGCTTTATCAGTAGTAGAGAACATAAGTCTGGAAAAGAAAAGGGCAAGACAAGTCATACATCACGTAAATGTGACATGCCGTGCCAAAATGCCAAAATTTAGGGAGTTCAAGCTTGTACACTCACACAAGCGATCGATTCCTGAGGGAAAACTTTCCTCAAAAACTAGAGCAAAAAGGTACGGAAAGTCCTGACCTCAAACCCGCCTACGACTATAAAGTACCAAGACAGAAATAACTAAAATACTTTATACGTTCACTCTGGGGCTTTCACTATACAGTTCCAACCCAGCCATTACAAAATACACAACCAACAACGTACTTCCTCACTCTCACACTTCACTATTACTACGTGAACTTACAAGAATTCCTCTTTCATTTACAAACCGTCAACGTGCATCGAGCCTGCCATGGCATCCACGTCAAACGCTCAGCTTGTCTTGCCCAACAATATGGTGATGCGATAGTAGTGGATGTTATGAATGATACCACCGGTCTATCGTCTATCATGTTATAGAATCGTTCGCTCGTAATAGGAAAGAGTCAAGTTGAATCACAAAGCCAATGCTATGCGTAGCTTGAGAGAAAACCGAATTTATAGCATGCACAACTATAACGTATATAAAATACGTGCTGGTATGGCGGTGGTAGCACGCGTTTGAGACTTTGAGAGTATAAGGATGAAAGGGGTAGTATGAGGACTATGAGGAAGACGTGAAAGAAAGTGATGTGTTGTAATGCAATGTAATTTGAAGGAATAAAATCTTATGCAGTTGAATTATAGCACATGGCAATGCCAATATATATTTATAGCCGATAGCCTCACACACATTTATGTAGGACAGTCACGTAAACAGCCGAAGTGAAATTGGGGCTGGTGAAGATATTGAAACTCGTCTATTTCCAATTATAAATTACGTCGAACTTTTCCACATGGATGCACTGACGGCTTCAATGGAATGAAGTTATTTATATATTTGCCATTGTAACCCGAACTTAATAGCTTAGGGGATTGCCAATGTCACTGAAACTATTACAAAGCATTTGCTGCTTACTACTGCCATTCCACTGTGCAGAGGTATATCTGTATTTTACCTCGACTTGCACTTACCATTTACCAACGTTGTGTTGTGCTGTCCTCTCAATCTGAAATTTATGTAGGCGGATGGTAAAAGATGACTTTTGTGCTGCGTAAAGTAATTCTTACTTTTCACACTCACACAGACAGCATATTATCGTCTACTGCCCTGCTGACATTAGCTGTTACAGTAAAATATCTTCCCGGCTGCATAAACGATGATCCGTGCAGTGTAACTAAATAGTGCAGTAATGCATTAGCGAATATCTAGGCTAATGCATTAACTATCCAACTTTATCCTATTATTTTCCATTAATTCCCATCAGACTGCATTCCGTCCATTCATCTTTCACTGTACTTGTATTGTTGGATTGTAATAGCCTAAGTATAAGAAGTGAATGTGCGCTTAGTATTAGTAGTATTAATAGTAAGCCTGGCTTAATATGTAAACGATACTGTTGTAGTAGTTTCAGTGCAAAATGTCATTGACGCAATACGAGTTGACCGTTCTCTGCCTGGTACAATACAATCAACTCAATTACTCACCATCACACTCCTCCAGTTCTACTCCCATTTCTGTAGCCACCGAGATTATATCATTGGGTAATAATAGCACCCAGCCGGATTGGGTAAACAGGCGAAACATTAATAAGTATGCGTACTTCCTAGTTGCATTGCAGTTCACAGAGTAATAAGGTACCAGCAGCTGCACGATTGCCTCCTAACGACTTGCAAACTTTTGCAAAGCTCTAACTGTGCTAACAGTTTGCTATTTAATTCGGAATTGGAATTAGAACAGGAAACCGCACCTTGTCGCTTTTCTAACTGGATTGACAATTAAATTGTTTGTATATACTTTGTACTACAATTTTTTATATGTAGTTAGTAGGTGCATGTGCATTACTAGCATTACATCTTACATCATCAACCAAAATATACACATACACAGAAGAATCTAATTAAATTCATACAAAAATGTGATTTCGGTGAGATGAAATTCAAAAACAAAGAATGTTCATTTCGTTACATACGGATACCATACATACTACCTACAAAAAGCAGCTGTCAGATATTCAATCCAAAAAGACTTTACTTTCCACACTTTCCAGGTCTTTACCACACATAGGTAGTCGGGTTATTCGGGTAGTCGACATATTATTATTAGAATTATGGTGGAATAAGTGACCCGGTATTTGGCACAACATTCATTCTGCAACTTCCTTCCACATGCATATGTTTCTACATTACCAACTGTTTTCTGTGACTGAACTACCAAGACAGATTTTATAATATTTCCCTCACAGGTAGTTCATAGTTTCTGTGGTATTCACAAACATTCAAGTACCCCATGGCGTAGCAACATGAGATACTTCCAAATAGAAGAAACATGTGATTCTCTATATCTTTAAATGTTTCCGTACTATTTAGCCATGAATGAAATGCATCGCCCCACTCTAACACTTACAGTTAGTTAACTTTGTATGCAGAAACAACCAGTAGTGATGTCCCAAAGGAGCCTGTCATTTTCCTATAGCGATTCTCAATGTATTTAGTACATAAAAATAAATACTAGTGTAAGAAACCGAATTTCTTTCTTTGCATGGATGCCCTGGATGATGATTGAACCTTGTACCCCAAGCCATTGGGCTCTGCGACAGTCTCTAGGGTTTATTTGCAATTTTCCGATCGAAATATCAACAAATTCTAACGACCTAGATAATCTAACGAGACAAGCAAAATAACAGCAATCTAATTCAAGCAACGGTGCAGATAGAATAAGATAAAAAGTGGTAATTTTACATCCGGATTGGGAAAATAAAAGTAGAAAGGAAAGGACACACACTCACACACGTTCACATACTCTTGGAGAATGTGTAAGTAGGCACTTTAGTTTTAGTATAGAAAAATTGTCTTGACTTTAAGAGAAAGCATTACATATCATGTAGTAGGTTCAAACTTCAAACATAGGAATACGAAGAACACAAAAAATAAATGTGAATGTTTCTGGTACTGTACCTTCGGGCACACAGCAATAATAATAACTTTCTCTCAGAGGCTGCTACCACTTTAGTCAAGTAGGGCCCTCAGTCGTCAAACTGTGCGAAATCAAGTGGAACTGAAAATTCCGTGATATAAAGTAGTAATGCCTGCACGACTACGTTCGTACAAACACAAGCTGAATCAGGATATATATGAAATGAGTATAGCCGGCTACGTAATTCAGATATGTGATCGTCAGTTATATAATTATAGCGAACTTGCAACTTTCTCGAATTTAAAGTTGATGAGGTAGAGTAGGGAGGTACACAAAAGACCTGCAGATCAGAGTTCCCGTATTTATATTATGGATGTATAGTATGTCTGAATTTTGAATACAGCCGTAAAAGGAAACTCATTGGATTTGTTTGCTCGTTGCGTTTCGTTGGTTAAGATATCTTATTTCTTTCTCTTTAGCTTAACTTTAAGACTGAGGGTACGCGATGCGTGTACAAATAATATGTGATTTGCAACGTGAAGTGATGGTTGTGTAGGCAGACGGCAATAGAATAAAGCTGAGATTGAAATTGCTCTACTTGGTTCACTGCTCACGATTTAAGATTTAGCTTTGTGATGCTTTGTGCCGTGATGCGACTCTCGTTTGCTCTAAGTGTGTATAAATATTTTAATACTTCGACCCGAGACTCCTGCAGCGAACTGAAACTCGACACTTATACGGAGCTTGTTGGTTATATATGATTTCTCCTTACTTTTCCTAACTTGGCTGAAGTGATTTTGAATTATCGTCGATTTCGATTTGATTGTGCAGCGACAGAGTTTCCAAGTAACAGGCTCAAAGTTAACTAAAGGAGAATGACGGTGATCTCATATGAGTTCTTTTTCTTTCGCAAGACTCTAATATTTGCCTTCATGCTTGCTGTACAACGAGAAAATTCTAGTATTCTGCATATAACAAGCACAGTCTTCATTTTTTGGCTTCAATCCTACTGAAATATACCTTGAAGAGACCTAAGACACGGATACTGTTGTACAGAGTGTTGAGTTGACTCTTATCCAACTACATTATACAATGTGCAGAATACTATATGACAGTGCGTGTTCTGTTAACACAAGTCAACTCCAATACATTCGTGCTTCCTGCCTGCTCTTCTTCTTTTTCATATATACAACCAGCCGAGTCAAACCAATCTTCGTTACAGATACAACCTCAAGATAAGTAAAGCTTTAAGTATACGAGTTGAATGTTTCCTTTTCACACTACGAATCTGTGCAGTGACAATAATACTATATTCACCTTATACTCTTATCTACTTACGTAAAAAATACTACTCGCTTGCTTATAATTTTTAGTCCGTGGTACAAAAGTGCATGTAATAAAGAAATACACCACGTCTCGTCAAACATAACACCTGCTTAAAGCACAACTGCTCAGGAAATGAAAATATCCAATATGTAAACTCAATCATCTTAAGTATATTTCATTATTCAAGGCTATATAAACTGGCTCACAATGCTATACTTATTTTTACTTACAGCCGAGTCACTGAATAATAATTAAATTAAATGCAATCCCATAGGAGATCAAGATTGAAGCATTACATGTATATTGCAAACCCAATACGGCTAAGGACTAACTCATACTCTATTACATTAGTAACTGTAACTAGTACACGGGTACTGTTAAAAATGTATACACTTGTCACTTAGGTACTTATGTGATTTGACTTAGAGGTCATAAAATATTAGAAAGTTATTCGTCTTGTGTCAATTTGTAAGAAATGTTCTTTGTGTTGCCGTCATTGAATCATGTGAGAATATGCAGCAAGGACACCGTCAGTGGAAAAGGTTGTATTCGTTATGCTAATAGAAAAGAAAAGCCAAAACTATGTGAATTCGCTAAAGTTGCACTTGACGACAGGAATGAGAACATTTTTTATTTTTGTCTATACATATGGTGAGCAGGTTATGCAACTGCTTGGCAGGTTCTTTGTATTGCGAGTGTTACGAGCATTATATGTGATGCCTTTTGCTTATGCATACAAAGTGAGTCAGTCAACAATCTTTTCTTTTCTTTAGTTTGCTTTTGAAATGAAAGATCAATCATAAAATACATTTCTAGAGACGCTGGTGCACCAGAACCATTTCTTACGCCATATCGACTACGTACTCAGAATTTTGAATAAGAGTAAACTCAAATATTGACACTACACTACGAATAGGTACTTCTTTAGGTCTTTCCCCGGTTTCTCATTTGCCAGACTTTCGCACATTTCTCGAAGACATAATTTATCAGCACGGAACCGGCTAAACTTATTAGTTCATACCTCGTCACCATATATCATGAACAAATCAATTCTGAGCTACTTAAATTCGTGTATATATGCCTTAAATAATATATTAATGTCCAAAGTAGAGGTGCACGAACATTGTGTTTCTATTTAATTTGTCTAATTGCTTGTCCCATATATTGTGAAACCTACCTGAAACTTCATGTCGAATTCAATGTATATTTGGCGTTGCTAAAAACAGAAGTATAAATACCTTTATAATTTTGAAACTCGACACATTGACACACAAAGTAATATTTGAAGCATCATTGAAAATATAAATGCTAAATTATTATGTCTGTGCAAAGTAACTGGAGTAGTCTGTCAATTTGATACAGTAACGAACGTTTGGTAAGTTTGGTTAAGTGGCTACTTTTAAAAGTGTCGGATTATTTATAGAACTGACAACACGCGAGTTAATTTACCAGAAGTACCTTAGAAAACCTGGTAAGCTGGGAAATAATTTTATTATCACAAAATTATAATTACAAACAAAGTTTGCTCACCTTGTATAAAGATTGTTCTCCATTGTTCCCGGTGTTGAATACAGAAAGGTGCACTAGCATAGACAAGCGCCGTGTTTTCTTCGACTACAATAAAACAAATGTTTTTTACATTTCAGTGTAATGTCATATCGTGCTTGGAACCCATTTATGTGTAAGCAAACTTTCACAATGAATTTATTTCCATCTTGAAAACAACTTTCTACACAAACTCACTCCTCCTGCCGCAAACTTGGTTATTGAGAACTGCTCCATTAACGATAACTACTACAACCCAAGTACAGGTAAGACCAACACTGAAAAAACATTTCGTAAATCAGTTTCAATTTAAATAAGTATTTACTGACACGAACATTAGAATATATTATCTTCTCTCTTACAGTACTTTGCGGCGGAGAGAAAGACGACTACTTTAATTAATGACTGTGCTACCTGGATTTGTGTGGAAACAGAAGAAGTCGTTCGTAGGTAAATACAAAGTTACTAAATGGTTTTCACAAATAGAATAACCGAACAATGAAGCAACACATGTAGTACTGTAATAGTTATTACTTATGAACCTCTGGTATGGTGATATTGCTTTTACTGTAGTAAAGACTTCGGCTTTAAGCGACCAAATGTCAAAAGTAGTGAAAGCATGCAAACGACTACTGGGAGCTGGAGCACTATATACACTCACACTAATCGATCCACTCCAGTCTGTATTGATTTTCTCCAGAAGGGAAATAATAAACGTGGTCTGCTGTAACTGTAGTAGTAAAGTAAGCCTCTTTCATATATGAGTATATCTTACCACTGTTTGGGGGCATAGCACCATAAAGCGCGTTTTCAATTCCTATAAGTCATATATATGCAAGTATAATAATAATATAGTATATACTTGTGTAATATAATATATATTTGGCATGTCTTTAGTTCTTAGGTACTAACTTTACCGATAATAGACAGCCGGGCAGGATGTACTCAACTTTTGCCTCAAGAATACATATTGGTTTGACTTCACACTGCACTCCAGTCAGACTTCTTTTCTTTTTCGCTATGTGTGTAGTAATGAAACTCTATGAGACGAGGAAGAACAATACAGACAAAATTCCTTATCAAACTATAAGAAAAGCCAGTCCCAGTACATTACTGCACAATGTACTTTCACAAGTTGAAGAAATTTCACAAAGCCATTCAATGTACAGAGTTGAAAGAAAGTCGAGTCAACTGAACTACTCTCTATCTGTCTAAGTAGCCGTTTCTTGAACACTTCCAGATTTTACTTCACTTCCCATATATGGAACCCGTTTGTATTAGCAGTATCATCTATATGTATAATGTGGCCGTGTAATATGATGCTGGTAGTGGTAGTGCTAAGCAATAAGTGTAGAATCAAGTGTAAATGCTTTCTTTCTTCTTTCTCTTGTTATAAGCCTTGCACTTTCTCATGGAAGGCTTCTCACCCAAGTACCAGCCGCACGGAATTGTGGATAGGATTGAATTCATTCACCGAAGAAGAGAGAAAAGCCAATATCACTTACTTACTTACACCGAGTAACTTTCCCTTAATATAATTTTACACGACGTGCCTATCGTATTTCTTTAATGTGTAGCACAATAGTTTCTCAAGAGCCGACAAAATTCAATTGCCTGCAACTTCAGTTCTCTCCGCTCACAGGTCTCTACCGAGATAGGGAAATACGCGCCAAGACATCCTCCTTGAGTCATGTGCTACTCCTGCTGGATTCAATCTTCTCAACATCTTTAACATACCAAAGATACTCCCTCATGGTTTGGTCCCTGCTCCTTCCTATATGCTTCAAATATAATAAACAGAAACACCGAACCGAAAATCAATCCTGTGTAGCAACTTTAGCCACTGGTAAAGCAAGCAGGAGTTTTTAGCTGAGGAAATACATAAACATTCAACAAACACACCACACAACACGCGTACAGAGCTCTGTACACATAAACAAATGCTTATGCTATGCGTTTAGAATGTTACATCGCGGTATACAACGTGCTTTTACATGTGTGGATTTTATACACGAATAGAATTGGTATGTACATAGCTCCCTGTTTCCCGGTAATTCATCTTGTATTATTTGCGGCAGTAGTAGTGTAAATTTGAGTGCATGTGTACAAGTGGATTGCATAGATAGTGATTGTTGTTGTAGTGGTAATGGTCTAAAAGCTTATTGTAAGTAATTCAGTTTTAGGTATGGACTGCAGAAGAGAACTCAGCATCCGAATTTCTAAAAAGTGCCATTAGAGTATTGTGTACATAAAATATATCTACGAAGATAGATAGGTCGTATCATTCGGTATGTTTTGTTGGCCGCGTGTAGTAAACGAAACTTGCGGTTTGGTTCGGTGGGAATGGTGTTGAGTATTCCCTCAATAGAATATAAAAGTACGGTCAGAGTATCTCCAACTCTTGGTTGAATTTTTCACGGAATTTTAAATGATTTTCTTAACTTTCAAAGAAAAGCCGAGTATAAAGCTTTGTGACAGGAGTCATTTAATATGAGGTGTTTTGGCGGGGAAGTGGAGAAAGTGAATAAGTGAACTCCAGTTCCGGGGAAAATCTACTTCTCCTCTACACTTTTACTTATTTCTACAGTAGTACATAACCAATGTTGTAGTACTTTCCGTTTTGTTGTGTAGTGGTTGTGGCAGTGCAGGGTTCTTTGTATAGCGTGGTGTTATAAGTAGAGATTCTAGCATCGCTGCAGTAGAGTAGTAGAATCAGGGGATTGGAATTCATCGGATGGATGTAATGGAATAAGAATAGGAAAACTCGGATAGGTCACATAAGAGTTTGTACTCGACAATGTTCAGCATTGCTCACAACACACAAATGGAATTGGAGTAGAATAGACGTACAACAAGAAGACAAGGAAGCAAAAACCGAACTGAAGCCGACTGCTTGCATTACTTTACATCGGATTACTGAGGAATATACATCTCTTACTACTACTGTATTACTATACATGGGGTATGTACTTTACCTATACCTTTGGCACTGTTGTAGAAAGAAAGAACATAGTTTATTACGTTGGTGTGGTGTGTGTATAAGTAAATTGGCTGGGTATGGTGTGTAAGTGTAGTTTGGTATATTGGCTTTCTGGGCGGCCACAGAGAACCAGAGAGATGAGAAGGTCGGGAGGGAGACTTTAGCTAAACTTAAACGAGGAAAACCACGCCAGAACAGAACTGACTGGAGCAATAGAAAGAGCTGCGGATTTCGCATGGTCTTCTGGCTCCACGATCCGAGAAAGCAAAAGCAAAAGCATAGGTTCGCTATAATATAAAGACTGCACACACAATACTTGGTCGTTTGAAGTGGGATATAGCGGGTAGGCAATGTTTAGTGCAATATTCTCTCTCTTTCGGTGTTGTAGTACTTCTAGTGCTCTATGCTGGTACTCTGACATGGCACTAAGAATAGTGAAGTAAGTCCAAGTCTAGGGAATTCGGAATATGCAATATTAGGAATGGAATGGGAACAGTTGAGTTGAGCTGAGCATCTCTTGCTCGTCCAGTCAAGTTTAGTTGTATTCCGGGAGTCCTTTGGGTTAGAGCTGAGGCAACGAGAAAACGAACTGAATCACACACCGAGAAGTTCGCGGCGACGTAAAAGTGACGGACGGGATTTGATTCAGATTATCATATTGAGATATATTTCTGGTGCACTCTTCTTGTCTTGACTTCAGTAATCTGTCGTAGCTCAGTCCGTCAGGTCGTTTTCTCCTCTCCGATGGCTTTCCCTTCCACATTCTCAATTCTCACATTCTTCCGTCTTGTAAAGGGAAAAGTCTCATGCCAGTCTTGCAATTTGGAAGACAGCACTTTCCAATTTGTACGACACAGTTGGAACTTGTAACAAGATCTCCACGGTACAAACGCAATTTGTTGTGATTAATTAGAAACTTGGTTTGTTACTTAGCATTGTGACTTGTGAATTATTGTTTACAAGAGTTTGTAATTAACCCGAGAGAAACAAAGCCAGAGAAAGGACCATGTTTTCTTTCAATAAATATTTCAGCTTCTGATTTCTTTACATTTCATCTGCAATATAACATGCACTGCTGATCTTTGCGGAAGATTTCTTTCGATGTGCATTATACGGGGATATAATAAAAATATATATTGTATTGCATAAGGATAATACTTCCTCTTGAATGTAAAAGTATAATAAAACTTTGTGATACGAGACACCAAAGAGCCAAAGAGTGTTTCAAGTATCAACAGCAAATCTGTTTCTTCAGTTCTGACTCAGAGAGAGAACTCGGCAAACTATTTTTAAAGCCTTTCCAAGCGACTCTGCAGAAAAGCTGAGTGCAAGACTCTAATACTCACTGTCACACTTGAACAACTTGTTTCGCCAAGCTACTTCGCTCCCGACACAAAGAAACAATATCAAAGCTGTAAAGCTGTTGGGGATGCTCGACAGTATTTCACACCTCAGTTATTTACTCAAAGTGTGATGTGTTGTTTTGTTTCCCAGAAATGTTATTGTGATATGCTTATGTGAATGTGAATGTGCTTATGCGTATCCGGCTCCGGCATGTTTCTCCTCCACATTCGCAAAATGCGAGATTTTTTTCTATAAAACTAAGGCAAACAAGCTATAAATCAACTACGACGACCCCGATTTCCGATCGCACAGCGGTAACAGCACAGTAGTGACGGGGAAAGGAAGGAGACAACTTTACGTGACCAAGGCAAATTAATTTTCTGGCTAGTAGTCGCTGACACAAGTGTAGCGAATTGTAATAGTTAGTAATAATATGTAATACTTTAGGGTGTAATTTCGCAGAGAGCAGTGTTGAATTTTTCAGTTAAAAGCGGTGACAGACGAATTGTTGTGAGAGAAAGCGGAAGAAAGTTCATTTCATTCTTTTGTGTGCTAGTTTTTGTTTATTATAATTTATTCTTGACATCTTCAAAGGTAATTGTAATTAAAAACTGCGAAAACAAATCGCACTCCGGGTTTTTCATCCGTCTGTTGTTTTAGCGTAGCGTTGTATTTGACAGCTAGGGTTTACAGTGACTGTTTTAACAACGAAAAAGTTTCCTTTTGAAAAAATATGATACTGAAGCTTATACTGGTACTAGAAATGCCATTACAATTAGCTCAATACGTGTAGGACAATAACACGTCGTTTGCGACTTTTGTAGTAGCATAAGTCAGGTCCTAAGGTGTACTGGGAACGGGAAATCCCGTGTGCACGCATAATACTGTCTAGGTATTTACTTTTAACATAATTTATAACTTCTTCCTTGATTTCCCAAAACTGTCCCTTTACTGTGTACAGTGTTTGTATATAATTATTCCCTTTTAACGCTGCTGCGAGTTGTTCTTTTCTCTCCAGTGTACATTTTTAATTTATTAGCTGCAAATAACATAATACATCGTTAGCAGCGTATTCACTAGAGAGAAGGAACGTGAAATAGAAATACTTGTATATATACATAGAGCTTATCTGTCTGCAAATACAAATACAATACTTATCTGTGTTTAATATTGTATAGACTTGGAAAGAAAGAAAAATGGCAACTGGTTCGACAACAACTAATTCCAGTGGGACGGGAACGTGCGGCACAACAAGTGAAAATGAGAACAACCCCGGTGATCCAGATGAATTAGAATCCGAAGTGGTGGCAGGGGAAACCGACACCGAAGTTGTTGAAGACTCCGGCTCGACTAATATTGATCTGGTGGAACATAAATTATATTTGGGTACGTTACGTGTTTAACTTCATGTTTGTATGCTGCTGGAATGAATGAAATGTACATGCATTTCTGCTTATAGATAACTTCACGACATTGTGACACGCAAGTTTGCGTTTGCATAATATTATTACATGTCATTTTACATTATTGACAAAAGCTTGTTTAAGCTGTTCAGTAATGCGATTAAGATATGATGAAGAGATCAGGAGAGATAAGTTTCACCGGGTTTCGTGTAACACGTGCATCGCACGTTCATAACTCATAATTCGTAACTTTCAGCTTTGTAACTGTCATTCCAAGAAATTAGATTACGTAGGCATTTGTGTTTTCAAAGTTTTATGCATTGTTCAAGAAATGTAAATTTCATGCTTCTTTCTAATAATAGCTTTGCTGCCTTAATCGGTGTGTTGTTTATGTTTCTGTGTTTAATAATGTCATACTTTCATAATTATCAGAATTATGTGTAACTGTAAATCTTGCAGCTGTAGCAGGTTTCATGGTGTGTTAATTCATTATTAAAATAATACAATTTTCTAAGCGAAACGGAGGGAAGTTTTCTTGATAGGTTTTGCAAAGTTATTCACTTTTCAGTAGACTGTATAGTTCCATATTTACCTTGAAGTATGCTCACTAATTGTAAGTAAGCCTCCGAACTGTTCCGAACAAGATATAGTAAATAGTAATTGTATAGTAACAATGCTTCCGCCTGGCAAGAATTCGTTCAATACATGCATTCATTAGGAAAATCCTGCTAGTGAGATTTCCATTTTACATGTAGTTTTTGCGAGCTACCTCCAGTAGTAAAAGCCCAGCATTTTGAATTTGCATTTCCTTCTACGAGGAATCACAGCAATGAAACTTTGCCATTTTCTCTGTTTTAGCCATTACTAATAGTATAGTGCATCGAACATCTATGAAAATATGTAATAAAGTATTATTAGACCCAGATACCAACATAACCATGAAGCATAGATTGTAGATATAGTACGATATAACTCTTGTCGATTTTCTGAGGCTTTAGTAGCTGTTTATTTCCATATTTTAGGCACCGAAAATTCTGTGCACGGAAAATACGTAAAAAATCATTTTTGCTTTCAACCAGTCGCATTTTCCCAGTTTTGGTTCTAAATTTTTGCGACCAGTAGACCGAATCTTTAGGCCTTTTCTTAATAATGCAACAGTAAATTGAGGGCAGTGTTAAGAAATGAAGTATAAAAGTATAAGTACCAAAGTACCAACACCAGTTTGACTATTTTCATGGCGCATACCACGTATACAACATCATGTATAATTTAAGAGTGTTTCTGGATTGCAAGGAAATAAAATGAGTTTTAATTACCCGGTGGAATAAGAGGAAAGTGTTAGCAAGGTGTATAATAAATGTACAACAAAGTTTTGTTACTTATGTATTTATTACCAGTATTACTATCTGTTTGTATATATTCCAAATTCTTAACAAAATACAGCAAGCAGACCTACTCGCCAACTCAATCATGTCTTGTCTTTATTAGATGCAACAGACGACGAAAGAAAGCAAACATTCAACAGTATAACATAAATAACGTATTCCTATCTCGTTTACAGTTTGGTGTTACCTACTATGAGTCATAACCCTGGTTTTATTTTTTAAATTTATTCACATCAGTAGTACGGGGGAATATTACCAGTGAGAGTATGCAATTGGAAATTGTGAATGTGTCCTATGTACCTAAAAACGTTCTGTACAAGCATTGTGAAAAGATTAAATGCAAAATAGAGTTTTGTACATGTTGTGCCAACGTTACTATTATTATTACATCCTTTGGGTGTTCAAAAACTGTTTGTAAATCATTATAAGGGATTGAGTGCTATTGCTGTGCATTGTATTGAATTATGGCCCTGAAAGTGGGCAGACAGGGAAAATCATGCATTAAAAATAACAACCTGCAACGCTACCACCACAATCGCTGCTTTCACCTTTCTTTCCGTAGGCATGTTTTGTGCATTATTATGCTGTTCCCAATCCCCGAGTTTCTGGTTAATGTTGCGGTGTTTTCTTGGCAAGAATTACGTATTAAATACATAGTAAAATGTGGTTTGTTGTAGTTTGTATACCACTACCACCTATATAATTGCATGCATACAAGTTTACATTACATGCAGAGAAACTGACAAAACCATAATACCTACCCAATATCACTAGTTTTACTATGCTACACTAGAAATGCAGAACAAAAATTTTGAGGGTGGGCCAAATGCTAAAGTATGAAATTATAAGTTTTGGTTGTAAACTTTGCATGTATGCAGACAGGGTTTGTGATTAAAATGATTATTGTTCTTACACTAAATAAACTGATAATATACTTTGATCAGTAAATGAATGGGTAATTGAAAATAGTTGTTTTGTTTCTAAAGGTAATTTAGCTGCAGCTTGTGATATTCCATTACTAGAGAAGTACCGAATTAACTACATCTTAACTATTGATTCATGTCCATTACCATCGAAAATAACACATCTGCCGTTTGTTCAAACTAAGTTCCTGCAGCGTAAGTTTCTTTTAAGTTTTCTTAATATAAAAGTAACCATGTCTTCTGATTATGAAAGACCTCAATCTTACTTACCCACACTTGAACGTAGATGCTAACCTGCAAAACCATAATAATTCGTCTCATCATAGAGATACGTAAAGTAATTAGTAATAATTAGTAGTTACAGTTACAAAACAAAAGCTATAAGCGTGTTAGCGCCCGTATTGATATTCCACACGCATTAATTAGAAATACTTCCTAGACCGTTTTGATTAATTACTCAATTTGACGTGGGATGATATGTAAACTACTGGATGTATTCCTTCCGGAGGAGTAAAGTCCGTTCGATAGAGGACGTATTTATTTGCCATTTTGCCGTTCGTACTCAGGTTAATTCTTGTTCATGACTGCAAGCTCCTAAATACTGGGGATACATAGACAAATGAAATTCAAGGGTACTAACATGTTTGGTATAATATTTGTACCTACTACTTCTAAAGTAGGTACTATAATTTTGAGTGAAAATTGCAAAACGATAAATCTGTATCTATAGGTATATTTTCCTTCGTTGAAACTTTACATCGCGGAAATTGATTCAGTGGTTTCCGACCCGAATTATTTCATGTCAAATTGTGAACATATTCTAAAAGCCTGGTTATCAATGCGGTTGCATATACATTTAGGTACTTGTACTCTGACTGAATTGAGTTTGTGTTGATGCTATACAGTATGTGACATTCCTCGTGAGGATATTCTCCGATATTTTGACGAAACGTACCAGTTTATTAACAAGGCCGTCAGTGATGAAAATGGTGGAAGTATGCTGGTTCATTGGTACAGTAAACACATCTTTATCTTTGTTCTTCTTGGCTGAATTATTATTGTTATAGTCAGTTCATACTAGTTGCCGAAACACATAAAACAGATATGTATAACTAACTTAACTGCTCGTTTACTTTTTCCTTGCAGCTATTTCGGTGTTTCTCGAAGTGCGACAATAGTTCTGGCCTATTTGATGCGTAAACACGAGATCTCTTTAGAAGAAGCTCAGAACAGGTAAAGTAATCCCAAACGGTTTTACTTATTCAGTTTACAAAGCAACACACAGTTCCCTTCAAAGTTACACTACCAGACTATAAGGAATTCCTTTTCCGGGTAATTCTCTCGTTCTACAATGCAATGAGTGTTATCTTGTAAAACTTTCAGGTTGAAATCCCGCAGGAGTGTGATAGGACCTAACTATGGGTTTCTGTCTCAACTGAAGCTCTACGAAAAGATGAAGTTTTGTATCGACAAAAAGAATATTTTCTACAAGAGGTTTCGGCTGCATGTAGCGTCTGACAAAATTAAGTCTGGTGAGTACCCAATCTCTTACTTCAGACTTATAGGAGTACTACAGTACTAGATCAGACACCTGTGGTTACGTGAGACACAGCATGAGCCCTGAGCTATATTCTTTTCATTATGTCAATTATAAACTTTTCCACTTAGCACCACTAACTTCCTCAACTATGTAAGTTAGGTAGATAGACATCTGAGTTAGCAAGAACTTATTAAGAGATACTAATTAAATTCCTTGAGTATTTTAATGAAAAAAGTCCCAATTCTGAATTTGTGGTGAATCTATTATTCACTTCCCTATGGATTGTACAAGTATGATTAATTTAGCATTGTTCTTCAACAATTCCCAGTTTACTTGTAAAAAAAAGTATATACATACAAGCACAAGCTCATGTATAAATAAATACAAACTGTCAGTGTATGTAGTAGTTGAGACCACACACTATTACATAGAATTACTAATTATCTAGTAATAATATTATTACCTGTGTTGTTATAAAAATATATTTACTGTACAGAACACCAGACCAGTACTTGACACTGTCAGTTATAACGTTATTTGTTTACCCGCAGCGGTTTCATTCATGTGAAGTGTTTATGTGTCCTCTTTATATTCTAGTCAAAGTTCTTCCTACGCCGTACACGGATGTTATTAAATGTGACGCTGCTGTCTTAACCGTGAAGCCAGAGCCGGTTGTGTACCGTTGTAGGAAATGCAGGTCTGTTATAAACCTATCTCTGGATATTGGGTTGCTTTTAGCATTCTATGTTGTAAGTGTTAGTCCCATGTGATCAATTGACAAATTCTCATTTTAGACGAATTTTGGCATCAGCAAGCAATTTACTTGTCCACACTGAGAAAAAGTCTCCGGTTTGGTTTGACTTTCCTGAACATGATTCGGAGGTAAGCGAACCAACTTGTACTGAAATGTATTTCATTGAACCAGTTGCATGGATGACCAACGTTGCTCAAAGTCTTCAAGGCAAACTTCATTGTCCCAATCAGAATTGCAAATCAAAGTTAGGATCGTTCAGTTGGGTCATGGGTGAGTGATTTCTCAAACTTTCTCTGAACCTTGTGATGTTAATGATTGTTTACCTTGCCAATTTCAATGTCTTTGTACATGGAACGAAGATGTAACTTGTTTTTTATTTGTATTCGTAGGTTGTGTCTGCCCGTGCGGAGCAAAAGTACAGCCAGGTAATTTTTTCACAACTGCCGCTACATATTTATTTAACTTTAAATTGTTTCTTGTAAAGAAAGGTCTATTTGCATTTCTAGCGTTTTACCTGGTTCCCTCCAAAGTGGATCGTTCTACATCAGTTCTCAACGTACAAATTACCATTTGAAGTTGACACAAAGGATTTAAAATTGTTCTCTATTCTACAATGTTTATTGTCGTAGTATGTCGTCCTTAGTTTTAGTTCCATTAGGTGCTAAACTCATTGTAATCTATGGTGAAAGTATAATACGCCCAGAGATACGAAGCTATTCAAGAGGCAGGATATTTTTCTGTGCTAAAGCAATACTGAAATGAGAATTAATACTAAAAGAGAAGTGGTGAAAGCAACGTTCATAACTTTGTCTAAAGTTTTCTGCGTACAATTTTATTGCCAAATTGCATAACGATATTCGTTCTTACATTATCTCGATTGTTACAGACTGTTACACAATTTAATAGTATTTAATGTACTTACTGTGACATGTATTTTTTGTAATGTAGAAACTTTCTTCATAGATTTATGTTCTCTATAAACCTCACGCCAATTTCTTTGAGTTACTTATTTGTTTAGTATGTAAATAGTCAATTGCTATTGTATTATTTGTATTATTTCCTTCACATAAATACTTCTTTCCTATTTTAATGATGCAGTTGTAAAAACGTAATGTACACAATAATGTATTACAATCATTTGTAAATCCAATCAAGTTATAATACAGAATGGATCATGATGGAGCAAATAAAATATGAGGAAGCTTTTCTATTACCATTTTGCTAATTACAAATAAATGAATTACCAGGAACCTTCCAGATAGATTTAAGTGAACTGCTGTGTTAGTGAACGAATTTGGTGTATATGAATATACAAGTGTTTTATCCGGTCCCAAATGAACTTCAGAAGGCCTATGACATGTAATGGTAACAATAACAAAATATACGCACCATTTACTTACATTCAGTTATAAAGTATCTATTTATTTGTTTCGCAATTGTTAATAAAATCATTTTAAATGTCATTTTGTATATATACTACTCCAGTACTCCAGATGTTATTGCCCTTCTACTGTACAATATTCTATCTATGTAGATATGAAATGATGAAAAAGCTTTTTAGATGAAGACATCATTTCTGAACTTCCTTCCTGTCTGCGTAATAAATGTCCTTACGCATTTGTCTTAATAAGCATAAAGTTACACAATTACTTTGCCAAAACATAATTTCTAGTTATAAGCTGGCGAGTGGCCAAACGAGTGCATTTGATTTAAGTGGAAGTTATTAAAGAAGATTACAATGTCTGCTTTGCACTTCTCAGTGGATCATATTTCATTTTCTCAGCATTAGTCTATCTTTATCTTTTTGTTTTAATAAAATTAATGGAAACGTGGAATGATCATTTATTTTACAAACTGTCATTTACCTACCATGCATAATTTTAATATCTAAGTATCAGCAAAGAGAAAAAATTTCTTATAATTTTGTGTTGTGTGGCTGCAGTAGAAATCTCTCTTTTGGATCTACTACCCTTAGTTATTATTCTTGTCCTCAATAGAATTTTCGACAATAATATAAATAATATAGATATTTCTACGCAGGACTTTCCTTAGATCTCGCATAATGTGCGTCTCAGACTCAACTAGCTAGATGTATCTACGGATAAATTGTATCAAAGAAAATAAGAGAGTACTTATAGACTATTTTAGAACTAAATATAACGACGAAGTAAATTGCATATGCTCAATAGCAACATGAATGTATATTATATTATGGGTAAGCATAGTAGTATGCAGTAAGCATTTGATGTATTTATTTTTCATGATATTTTCTCCTTAATGAATTGAAGAAGCATCCAGCAACAGGAAATATTCTTAGGAATATTGTAATCTTCATAGTTTAAGGATAGTAAGCATCTAGCTATATACCGAATTACCAAACGATACATATTCCCAGTATAACATTTTATATAGGCTCATTCGCTCCAGAAACAAAAGTAAGTAGGAATGAAATGTTGTCGTTTATTCCAGAAAATAAAAATACTTGTCGGTATAGATAAGTATGTAATGCTATCACGATATCAGCTACTTTGCTTTGCGATAAGAGGCATTCTCTTTCAAGTATAAATGGCGCATCTACGATTCTTCTGCTGATAAGAAAACATACATTCATGCATTCGGTTTGTACAATGCGTTTCACAAACATCAAATTCATGTTGAAAGTCTGTTTATGGCCATAACCCCAATGCTACGATCATTCCCTAAACAAACAAAATCTTGTTTGTTTTCAATTTTAGATTCCAATGTGATATTATTTATAAGTGCCTACATTCCGTTTCCATATGCCTCTCATGTATGCGCGCAAGTGCAAAGTTCAGTTTCCTTCGTTTTTCTACCAAATTTCCAGTAGAAAGTAGTACACATTCGGCTTGATTTAATTTCCTAGTTGTTCCATTGCTTGATTCTTAAGAAGCAATTCTCCGAGTTAATTAACTTTAGTTCTAAAGGTTGCATTACTTCCTTCCATTCTTGCATTCGGTTAAAAACACCGAAACTGTCTTTATCCATTCTATATTAATAAGCATCTATTTTTCAGAAATAGGTTTTCAATTGTCGGAAATAAGAAGTATTACGTGAATAATAGACTTTTTCTCATTTCCTCATAATATTCAATCGAAATGATGAGTTCTTTGAGGGGATCTTACAGAGACGATATCGGTTCTTTATTACGGGAGTTGGATATGGTGGAGCAATTCGCCAATAGTCAAGCTCCTGGAGTGATGAGTTTCAAAAATGAGATTTCGCAAATGAAATACGATGCTCACACACTCATGAGTAGAGTTACTGATATGGAAATGCATCAGAGTCAACGAAGATGGGTCTCTCCAGAAGAAATCGATGGTATCTCCAGAGCAATTCAATATCTTACAAACAGAATAATCTTTTTCAAGAGACACATGAATGTCTTCAAGCAACATTGTAAGTTTTTCCTATTGTACTTTTCTGTTTTTCTCGGTATATATATTAAAAGCGTTTACAGTTGCTCCCGTATTGCGACTTTGTCCCCGTTTCTTCCCAGATACCATTACACAAAATGTGAAACCATCAGAGAGATAGAGAGAGAGTATGTTTGATGGAAATGAAACGTTTAAAAATAATTTATGTATTAAATGTTTGTGTTCCTTCCTTTTCTTTCTGTTTTTCGCTAGTTGAAAATGTGTAAGAGAGGTATATTTCGTCACTGCATCCAAGAATTGTAGTATTTTTTACTTATACGTAATGTAACTGAATGTCTTTAGGGCAGCAAAGTCCCATGTCAGATCAACATTATTATTCGTCATCGGACTCCATGACTCCAGGCTCTGCACCTCGTCGAATGAGATTTGGTGGAAGTAAGGCTGCAGTTTCTACTAACCCGTTCGGACTGAATTCAGCAGGAGGAGGATTTTCATCGGCACAACAACCTCAACCACCCGAGCATCAGTTTGCACAACCTTTATCACCACCACTAGCTATGTCAGCACCGACACAATCGAATTCACAACAAAGCAACTGTAGCTGCAACAGTCGATACCACGGAGGAAGAAGTAATTACATGGAAAAATGTATTCTCTGTTGGTTCAAAAGATACAATCCGGCTCAATTGTGGCAGATTGCACCTCCGCCCCATTACGCCTTCCCAGCCAGGCCTTTCATGTAAAATGTTTGTATACGACTTCTTTCAGTAAGTATACACAAAAGTGACAGTCTATTGTAAATCTTTGGATTTCAATAAAGGAAATGATTATTTGTTAAAGAAACGATAAAATATTGTGTTGATAATTATCATTGTCTGACCACGTCATTAGAGTCTATTCAGTCTATTAAGCATAATGTCATTTTTGCCATTATTAATTAGGAAAGTTTCGTATAGAATATTATATGATCAATGATAATAAGTACTTTCGTATGTCTGCCCCTGCCTGTATGAACGACAACTCTAGAACGGTTTCAGATAGTGACTTTAAATATACACGTATTCTAGAGGTCCATCGCAAAGCTAAATTCGAAGATGGGGTGAATCGGTCAACTCCTTCAGAGCCTTTTACAGATTCAACTTCTCCTTTTACAAATACCAGTGATAGTAATTATTGCAGACCGGATATTATTACTGTGTGCTAATTCAAATGTAAATCATAATTGAAAGTCAAGTAAGACTGAATAGTACATAATTCAATTTGAATTCGAGTATTCAATAATAATAATAATAATAATCAATTCTATTTCTTATCCGATTTGTGATAAAAAACAAATTGTTTTTAATTCGACTTTTATGAAAATTGCATACTCCATTGCTCAATAGTTTATTTCATTTGTTCAATTTCTGCCACATACATATTTCGAGCATTATTATGAATTGTTCACTGGGTTAAGCAAAATAATAATCAGGATAAAAAATGCATTATAGTTCTGCATTTTGGTATAGCTAGCAGCTTTATAGGTACTGGTATTTAAATTCATTGAACCTAAGGAAGTAAATTAACCCATTATTGTCAAATCATTCTTATAAAAATTCCAAGGAATGCTGGTGAAATTTTTTTGCATAGATAAATTAATCATAATGTAGTTTTAACTTCATCTAGAAGATACTACTTGTAATAATGTTCTAGGACATGTTACATAAGAACCATAATATAAATTCATCGCAGAACTGCCATGTTAGTTTTCCACCAAAAATGCATAAGTAAATAAGTAGTAGGTAACCTCTAGGTACTATTCAATATTTGCAGGTATTTCCAGCATTCTATCCTTCTTTATTTATTTTACTACTTTCAACTCTTTGAGCCGTTGGTAGATTTGTACTCAAAATGGTACTTTGGTGTCCTCAGAGATCAAATTCACGTTGCACATCACTTGAACTTCGAACATCATTCTACATTCGCTATACATACATCTAACAAATCTTCGTTATATTATGCACTAAAAATAGGTGGTTAAAGTTTATCGATGTGCCACAAGGGTGTAAAAGTTTTAGACTTGCACTTTTACCAGAAAAGTGTGTTACGATTTTACAACATCAACTACACACACAGCACAACTGCATGCGCATTTTCACAAACTTTATCAATCGATCATGTTAAAATCTATTCATCAAATATGTCCGACACAGGAAATACTTTAAGCCTTCAAGCCAGCAAGTTAAAATTGAATGCCAATTTCATAGACTAGTACAATCTCCCTGTATGTCAACATTCATATTATATATTTCGAATATCCAGTAACTTTACCATAATCAATGATTGGACTCTCATGTTGGGTCGCATGGTGCACATAAGGTCCTTTATATTACATGTGTTAAAGTTTTGTGTAACTAATTTACAACAGAGCCAGTAGTAGAAATAGCAGTAGTATAGGTACACTGATTAGCATTAATTATTACATACCAATAGTAATATTAGCTGCTCAAGCGACGAAGTGACGAAATTAATGTTGTATTTCTATAATCACCCCCTGAAGCAGAGTCATGGTACATAAGTCGTTTGAGTAAAGTTAAATAAACTGTGTAGCAAGTTAGTAAGGTTCAATGACAGTTACATTGCATGAATCATTGCATTTTGTTGGCGAATGTAATTTGATTTTTATGATGACTAGACTAGGAGATACTGTTTACCATTTTATAAAAATAGGCTACTTTTCGAAGAAATGATTAACACATTTGGAAATGCAAATTATCTTTTATTGCAATTAATTTAAATAATTAATTGCTAATATCTAGCACTTGTTTAGCATTTAGAGCCAACTCTGTCAACTTTACTATAGCATTTCAGTTTAGTTTATTGCCCTATTAAGTTTACCCTATCATAATTACAAGCTAAAAACATAAATTTACTTTCAACTCGGCTGAAGCAAACTGAAGACTACATAGGAATATATTTTTAAAAACTTTGACTAACACAAGGTAAGAAAATATCTATAGCACACGAATATTAAGTGAGTGCAGGTATTTAGGTATCTAGATCTTATTTAGTAAAGTAAATAATGTATTCACTAATTAGAGCTGTACCGCACGTGCTCCTTTGAAATGGTTTTAAATGAGGATGCAAAAATGTGAACTGCTCACTTGTACAAGTTACGGTTAATTACAGACGTGATAAGTTAACTATTGTGTATCTTAATTGTATGATTAATTAGCAACGAATGCAAATATAGCAGTGGTGCATATTACTAACTTCTTCCAAACTGACAGCATGGTACGTAGTAAAATTATTAATGCAATTTGTATCACTTTTTGAATTCGAGACAAAAAGTGCTTAGTAGGAATACCATACCTATTTACCTTGCCTACCTAACTCACATAGACATAGAAAATGATCTGAAATGCAAGTGCTAGGTAGAAATTTTTAAAATCGTGAACATTAATCTGCACTTAGGAATTTATTTATCACTTATCATTTCATAGTTGTTCAGTTGTTGGTAATGTCATTGTTAAGACTGAGCAATCTTAACTTAACAATGACATTACCAAGTTGTTAGTGTTAGTGTAGTATTAATATGTTATTTATCGTAAATATTATGTATACAAAGTTTTAAAATGTTTTGCTTAAGATACACAATATTATGAAGGTAGACTTTTGTATGTAACTAACTCTGGTCACAGTGGTAATTAAGTTAAGTATACAATCCAGGATTACACTGTATGATTCATATTAATAAGAGGCAAATGCCGCAGTTGGGAATATCAACAAATAATATTTGTGTCCCAAAATAAACACTGTGTATAGTTACTGAAAGTGAAAATTGTGTTTCTGGTAAACATCTTAATGAATATGGACAATTAATATTTATTTGTTGACTTTATTTGTCTAATATTGCCACTATTATTGTCACAAAGGGACAGAAACATCTAAATCGCTGTCTCCTAAACAAATAATCCCTTGTTCATCCTTCTATAGAATCATGACCGCAATTCTCAGTCTGTGAATCGAATAATCTTTCACTAGTATAACCACACATCTGTCGTTTTCTTGTTTGATCACTCATGATATTCATATAAATACATAAATCATGGTTGCATTTAACTTTTCCTTTTGCTTGACTTATATTATGTTTTAGTGTGATGGATTTTGTAACAATATATCTCTATTAGGCTTTATAGTACAGCGTCATATAAAATGCATGGTCATTTTATTTTCTAACTGAATTTATATGTTTAATATGCCAAGAAAGCGATGTCCTCGCCAGCTAAAGTGAACCCAACAAAGTCAAAGCCCACATTATTCACATACAACAACATACGGTTTCCTGCAGATGGAAAGTCCTTGAAGTAGTGAAATTTGTTGTAACGAACCACTTCAATTCGGCGGTTCACACATGCTTCAAGAAGTGCACGAGCTTAAGAGAATTATAATCCCTTCTGTTCAGGAGGTTGTTATTACTTCACTTAGAAACTGCATTATATAAACCATTAAAATAAAAGTGACCTGATTAGGAAGCCCAGGTTTCATTTCGTTTCTATATTATGCATTCATTCCACAATGTCACCGCTGTGTGACTTGACTTTTAGGCACAGCTATAGCGTAAACTTACTTTTATTTTCTTTGTACAAAACCTAATGCATAAACTTGTGAAACAAAGAGCTTAAAAATTCTGTAGTGTAAAATGCATTAGGGAATATCTTGTTGTTTCGTGAACACCTCTGCGTCAGTAGTATGGACCACATACTTGCATGCAAGTTCACAGAAAAACAGTTCAGTAGTACAATGTCATTACTACACTCCCAATTCCATTTTCTTTTGCACACCTCCATGGAAATTGGTGTTGTATTGGTGTTCTACTGTTGAAATATCTGCACTGAAATGGCTCTAGCGTAGCACATTGTACATTGCATTGTTCCAGCTTCTCTAGTAATGCAACACATTTCGTGCTATGCACAACGTAAAACAATACTTATCTGCAACTTATTATTTATTAAGCTTTCTATGTATGGTAAATATCAAGTAGTAATACACACCTTATGCATGTATTATCAATAAGCTATAGTAAGCCTTTAATCCAATACAGCATACCTATAGTTAAGTATGTAAGGACTATATTCACATACTCAGACATATAATATATTTGATACGAAAGGAAAATGGTAAAAAACCAAACCAGTAACGTCCTTACATTAAAACGTGTAACGAACAACGACAAAACTGGATTTAAGATAAGATTGCTCAGGTTGCTCGCAAAGAAAGTAAACATGAGTCACGTTCTCAGCGACCATAGATTTAATACATCGTGTTAATTGCAGTAAATATATGTAGGAGTATAGTATTAGTATTACTATTGCTTCAGTCGGACGGATATATACAAATTCGCTCCAGACTTATTCAGTCATACGATGTTACATGTGTTTAGTGCATTTCTGCAGCAACACGCTTATCCTATGCAAGTGTGGAACAAAATCAAACGTCAAACTTCACGAGGACCACCAAACATTTTTTTCCATTCAAGCACCTGACTATTCACAGTACAAAAGTCAAAGGCTATGACTACTTAATAAAGTTAGTTAGTGCTGCATAGTTGACTCTAAGTAATCTAACTAGCCGAAGCATCATGCCAGTGTTAATAACAATGCAATTCCTAGCTCCTACTATAAAGTTAGACAAGTGTAAATGAATGATGGCATAGTAAATACGTATTAGTGAAAAATTCGTATATTTTTATTATTATGGTAAAGATTTAGTTTGAGCTTTGAGATGTTATATAGTGCTTGAGTAGAGAATGAAAATAAGTAATGCATGTAGCATATCGTGAATTATTTACTAATATCGTAACTACATACCTAAAGCTTCTGAGTAAACTAGGATAGCAATGAAATAATAGAAGAACTAGGACTATATGTGCATTATAAGTAAGCCAATTGGCTTGAGCCAAACCCAAATTGAAGAAGCACCTGTTTTGTTCACCTGCTTTGTCTTATTTATGTGAAGTGAGTGAATACTTTCTTTTTGAACTGCTGACTCAGATCAGAGGAGTCAACTTCTGCAAAAAAGCCACTAAAACTTCCTCATGTATGACGGATTTTCCTGAGTAAATCCAAACTGACACCCTACCTGTACACGCAGCTCGAAAGGAAAGAAGGTACAATCTACTCGTATAGTGAGTACGTGTAACACAACAATGAGCAAATGTATGAAGGGAGGATATAGAAGAAAGACTGCTACTTATTTACAGGGTATTGTACATTCTATATACAGAGACTTGTATATTCAGTTGGTTGCATAAGTATACTTTATAGCTAAGACTCGCGGCCAAGTCCAACTCCAGAACGATTTAAGAACAAGAAAGCCAACATAGAACATCCCGTGCATTATTTACGTAACAAGAATGTTCTTTGAACTGAAATAAAGAGTCTAATATTATACTCACTTACCTAACTATGTGTAGCTAGTTGGTCTCTAGCAAGGCAGATGCTATTCCGTATGATATCCTAAGGCAAAATCTCATGTAAGATTATTTTGTTATTATATTAGCTACGTTTTGGTTGTAATAATATAAATATATCTGATGTACTTATTATTACGCTTTCGCTATGCTCTCTAAGCCCTTCCGCTCTTCCAAACCATCAAAGAAAAGGCTAAAGGCTCCTTCTTTTTAGCTTCGGCAACCAGAGTAATAATAAAATCTGTACTACTCGAGTCTTTTTTGCGCTTCTAAGTCTCACAGGCTTACTTACGACAAACCCAGAGAAAAGAAGCTCTCAGGAAGTTTTTTTATTATGCTGATAAGTAAGATGTGCATTGAAATCAACCCACAATCAGGACATGTACATTACATCTTGTACTTCCATAGGGTCCTGGATATTTCTAATAATGCCGACTTATTCTCAGAACGTAGGTAAGTTTAAGTACAATTTATACGGTTTGACTTGACAGAGTAACAGTCTCATCCTTTACGTATGTGCGTCATGTTACGTACGTTCCCTTCATACATTCTTCATTTTATTCTCGGGAGAACTGAATAACTTGCTTTGCGTATATTTATGATGAATATCATTTGGAAGCGAAAAAGCTTCAAGTTGTAAGTCCTTCTTGATTGTGTTATGCGGAGTACCTCTGTATCGTGGTTATTCTTCTGTCAGTTTCCTTTGTGTCACTGTGTCTTCCCTTATGCAATATGTAATAGTAGATGTGCTACCTGACACAAACAATTCTGCTTAATGGGATACAAAGAGAAACATCTGATTTCCAGCCATCCTTCACACTTTTTAGTCATTTTGCCGCTGCTTCACGTAGTATATGGATGGAAAATGCATTACGCAACCATTGGCCGTTACATTGTTTGCGCTCATACATTTCCCAAGAATGGAAAGGATTGAAAGTGAAATGAAAATGGTGTACGTTTCTTGTATAAATGTATTTTGATTTGGCAAGTACTGAATTTCATTACAAAATCTATCCATTTCCATGAAGTACAAACAGCAAATATTTCAATCCAAATGTTATTCATCAACTGCTACTACTTACTACACACACACATCAATAATGTACTTTTTACAAACAAAAAATTGTAATGACATTATTAGCATTCCCATAATTAATAATAAAATATGGTTTACTGTCTGGTTAACCATAAGATATTGGTTTACACAAACTTTCGTTAGAATTTTATGGTGTCAATTCATTAATCCACCATCCGTTTAACTGGAACTGCACTTTGATTAGTGAGAACGAGTATCTTGGTTTAAAATGCTTCTGTAAGTTCAATTTCTGAGTATGTAAACATGTTTAACTCTTCTGGATACTTTATCGAGTAAAAAAACATTATCTTTTGCTATAACCCGTGGAAAATTACATAGATATATGTATTTAAGTTTAAGTATGTTGCATATTATAGTAAACTCAAATTGACATTGCATTCAACAGTCACGTGTCGTCCTGCCAGCAGATAGATGATAGTCTTCGGTCTTCAGAAGTGCAATTATAATCAAGCCTGCGCTGAGGATGACTTTTGAATCATTGACTCCGTATAAGCTCGACGCAATTACAATGACCGTTGTTCGGCGTGGCTGAACTTTATGGATTCATGACCCAATCTTCTGCGAAACCGATTCCCACGCTTACAGGGAAGTAAGCCAACTAAGCTAATATGTAAGCTAACGAATTCACAGAATGTTTATTAATATTTCTCTATGGTTAAAGGAAAAAATTAAAAACGCTTTCATCGCAGTTGATATTTACTGGGATTGGGATTCTTGGAAAATATTTTGTTGTAGTGCTTAATTAATGCCTTTGATGTAAGCTTGCAAAGATTTAATTATAATTATGATGCTCCCTCCAGTTATTCAATGCATTTAGCAAGTAAACGTAGTTTGTATCTGGACTTGACTTTTAGCTTTATTTCTTTGTACACAGAAAGTTAAACTTCGGAGTTTTCTGCGTCAGCCTTGCTCTTTGTTATCAAAGAAAATTATGTAAAGCCGATTTGAGCGAATATCCTACCTGACCAAACATGAGAAGGAAAGTCTTGGTTTCTCTTACTTATTCTTCTGAGGCAAGGCAAACCACTGAAGTTCCAAACCACTAATTGAACTACGGCTTTAAGCAAAAGACAGGTCAAAAGCCAAAGGCAGCACACGAGACAAAGTATTTGTATATATACACTATACACACAATAAGAAAAGTTTCATGATATAACTATAAAGATAATGAGGTGCGGTTGGTAGTTTTGTAATCCAAGCTTAGTTTTCTCAACTTAGACGGAGTAACGAAATAAATTAAGGATTTAGATTTAGATTAAGTAGAAGTGCAGAAGCTTTAAGCAAACTATATACATAGGCGGAAATGAGTCTGCCAGTTCATTTAGCTTTGTTTCTACTTGCACTGTTTATCTATCCAAACACAAGTAGGCAATTTTGTTTTATTTTGGCTAGAAATTACACTGGTAACATATCACCACTTCTTCGGCCTTAAGTAGGTACCTCAGTTAAGCTAATTTGCTACAGAAGTGCGAATCAAAATAAACAAAAAAGGAACTTGAGTTTTTTAGCTTGTGCTAACGAAGAGCACTCTCTGCTCTTTTCCCTTTTCATCCTTTATGTACTGAAGTTACTGTCGCAGAGTAACATGCATTAGTTCTTTGATCTTTTTTAGCAATGCTATGTAATATTGTGTGCACTCAACTCGTATAAAGCTAAAAAAGCTTGTCTATTTACACATTTCTATACATCCACGCTATTTACTTTTGGGGGCTATTACATCCATCTTGACTCAACGGGATTGCCAGTATAGGTATACACTCCTTCTTTTATAAATAGTGGCAATAGTAGTGGGATGAACTTATGATGTACACAGAACATTTTCGTTTTCATCGCGGAAATGGCTTTAGAGATTAAATGAAGTGATGATCATTTTTGAAGATGATGATGGTAATAATGGCAATGATACTGATATAAAGTTACGATAGAGTACGAAATTACTTCGTTTATGTCTCTGTTCACAGCTTACAAATAGTAATTCAAAGATGAACGGAATGCAAAGAAGCCACATCATCTCACATAGATTGACTCTGCGGTCGTTAGCAGTTCCAGTGCCTAAATAATCTACACACGGATAAAATACCGAACATTGCATCTTGGATCGTACATATGGAGAAGATGCTACATCAAGTTTTACCTTGTGTGGGTGATAAAGTGAGTTAGATTTAAATATTATGGTTTCTAGTCCTTCTTTGCAGTATACCACTTGCCATTTATTAGCAATCTGGTTAAGCACCTATAGGGAATGTTATACATTTATTAGCAAATGTTTGTACGATTGTGTGAACCGAGTTAAAACAAAGATTTTCTATAGTTTCTAGTGTGTTTCGTCTTATGTTGTTTTCCCTGTTAAGGCTCTACGGATAATAATTCGTGGAACTTTCCAAGTACAGATTTTCACTGCGCAAAACCCCTTACTTTGTGTGCTTTGCAATAAAGTACGTGTACCATGTTTTATGCCTTCTTTGCTAATTTTATTGCTGATGTTTGCTCAAACTTAGTACATAGTGTAAAATTCGCGTTAGGAGGACAAAAGGAGCAAACTGCGGAATAAGTAATAGGTACAGTACAGATATGTAATTTGGACTTACAAGGTTAAATAATAAGCCAAAGTTGTTAAAAGTGATGCAGCGACTCTATTCCCAAGTTCATGCAATGCGAAATGTTTTCATACAGTGGACAGTTGACATGTGTCATAACCATGGCTTAAAATGTGTTATGTCAAACACATTAAATTAAATATTTTCACTTTTCATTTATACCAAATTACTTAGTAAATATTAAACATGTGTACTTCGGCCAATTCCATACAATCCTAACCGAAGTTCCTAGACAGTTTGTACCACCACAAGTTTAATAGGTAAAGTTGACTGACAATGAGTAGGTGGTAGGTACTTTCGTTTACAACAGTACAGTTGGGAAAGACAATTTATTGTATTTAGCTGACACTGCAAAAATTAATTCAATTTAAGTATTTTCCAAACGAACTATGTGATCGTGTGATCAGATCATGTACTATCTGACTTTACAGCCAGATCACCCACTGAAACTATTGTTGTTATTATTATAACAATTTAATCGAATCATACATATATAGGGCATTATAAAAATGCCACAATGATTTTATATAGCCTCTTTCCATTCTCAGGACTAATCACTAATAGTATTTTGATTTTATTAACAGAAGAGATTCTATACCTTTATTAAAGTACATTCCATGTCATAAGTCCATGGTGAAAATGGTCGATTAAATGTGGACTCCACAATATAAACAGTCAAATAAATTATTGTTGTAATGCTACCTCCCTGATTTTTACTCGTAGGTAGATATTATTATGACTCGTGTACCCGTGGTATTCCTAAAATATATTTTATGGTTTGTTAAAACATAAAAATTTTGTATTAAGACATAAATCTCGAATTGGCAGGATGGTGTAATCTGCTATTTGCATATAAATACGAAATTCTGGTCATAAATCGCAAAGGCTCTATAAATGAACAATTCACACTCGATCTGCATGTTAATAAGTTAATATTTTACACGAGATATTTGTATTCTTCAAATGTATTTGATTATTTCTGCTTCATTTGGGTGTTTATGTGTTTACAACCTCCAGCGTGTAAAATATGAAATCACGAATGTAATTGTACTGCAATTACATATTTGTTGGCATTGAATAGATAATTCAAACAAAATAATTATATTAGACAATTTTGCCCTTATTACTTACATAATAACATAAAATAGCAGTGGTGGAGTTGCAGCGACCTTACGGCCACGAAAGTTGAACTGCCTCTCGTTTAGGACTTCTCTTTCATTTACACGTTAGAACTGTCTCTCTGACTCACATGTATGTAAGTGGAAATGCATACATAATACATACGGATAGTCTGATAGGTATTTTGTAGAGTCACAATACGAACTAAATGAAATAACAAATTCAGAAGGCTTTTCTACCATTTACATGCTATCTAAGCAAACATGCAAATTAGCAGGGTTTATTTATTACTTATTGTTATTATATCATTCGAGTATAGGAATTTGACGTATTTAACAAAGGAGATACAGATTCATGTAGTACACCGTGATTTCTAACTACATGAGCATTACACATGTGAATGGAATCAAGACGATTAGTAATCCGCATGTCTGTAGCAGTAGTAAATATTTAGATATTCAATAAAGCACTACCATACGTACACTACAAACATTTTTCTTCCTTCCACATGTTAATCGTAAATCAAGGTGTAGCAGGGGCAATGAATGGTAGATCCAAGTCAAGTGAATAAATGAAATAAAGTTTAGCAACTGAAAGGAAGGAAGGAGTGCCAATGTCAAATCACACTGCAATAATAACGTCAGGCATTGGCATTGTCTATGTGGTTCAGGTATGAACCTCTATCTTCTACTATGCATATACGAACAAGTCATTTCTTCTGATTGTGGGAGAATATTATTCTTTATTCTATATGGCAGAAGCATAGCTGTTATAGTCATTTACGAGCAGTATACGTAAATTCATTCAACTTTGACTAAATCTACAACACGTATAGAAATGAGCCACCAAGAATGAACATAGAAGGAGTATACACGGTGTACGTAATATTAAGTAAATGTCACAGTCATTTATTATTACACTTGGTTGGTTGTACAAATAGTACGTGGTGGTAGTCAAACGGATCTGACTTTAAAATATGCTCTGACGAATAAAATAACATCAGAATTGTCGTGAAGAAGGCAAAATCTTTCATCCCTCACGATTTCGAGCTAAGGAAACGAGAAAAGTGCATTACTTAATTGCTATCGTATAGCGTATCGTATCGCTTTTCGTTTATTGCTTTAATGAATCCTTTGCTATATCCGTAGTGTGTTCCGTATAGAGAAGCATTGCGGTAGAGTGAAATGAAATGGGTTTATTATATAATGGAGTTGAAAATAGAAAGATATATTGTTTTCTCAAGATTAGAAGTAATGATTCGGTCAGTTGCAGTTGCAGAAGTTACACTTACTTCGTTGTTTATATGAGAATGAAAATGAAAGAGAATAGGTATCTGTATGAATTAAAGCAAAGGACACGATGAGAAGTCCATTTTATAAATAGTTCGAGTCTGTTTTGAATCTCTGTTGTATCTGAAACGCGTTTAGTCTAGGACGAAAACAAAAACATCTAATAAAGAAAGATTTGGTGCGGAAGGGTCTAGTCTACCTGGGATTTTTCTTGTGTTTTCGTGTATTATTTTGTACTACAAGGTTAACCAGTCGAAAATCCTTGTTATTTAACAAAATATATTATTATTATTGCACCGTTAATTGTGTAAGATTACCTAACTGTTTTCAATTTTCAATCTAGAAGTCTGTTCCATATTCTACTGTAGAGTCGAAGTCATTTAGCAAATAGTATTTCGATGGAGCACGTTCGAGGAGTTGTAGGAAAGTATTAAAGTACCTGCAGTAATTTTACAATGTTTACGAAGCGTATGAAATAGAACAGGCAATAAAAGTTGTCCAAAAATCTCAAGTTTTCCTAAAATTATACGTTAATTACACACGTCCTTAACTAAAGGATTATTATTTGAATCATTAATACATAACACAGTAGCCTTTGGTTTGTAAATTCGTTTTAAATTATTGTAACATTGTACCAGGAAAACCATTTACAAATTCTCATTCTCCATACATACCCACAGTATCCAGAGGATGACAAATAAAGCTTTACTACTTCTGCCGTTTGCTAAGCTACAAATTTCAAAGACATAATTAAAGATTACATTCCACATATTATCAAATAATTACTCAACACAGAAATTTTTAAGAATTGAAGGGCACACTTAATCCTTATGACCATGACCATAATTAAAAAGTTAATTTTTGTGCTAATGCATGAGTGAATAGCTTCATAAGTTTCAAATGCACCATTGCATTCAAACCAACAATAATATAAGCATTCACACTGCACACAATAAAGACAGTATTATATAATTCCCATTCTCACATACAAACAGATGTACACAAACAAACTGTTTCTAAACTAATATTATTATTAACATTATCTTTAGATTGATACTGTTGTGTTGCATCCATAATATGTTTACCACACTCATTGTTTCCGTTTATCGCATAATAACACATGAATTCATCTCTCGAGTCTGTGCACACCAAAACCTGCATACAACCAGTAGTAGTAGTTATTATAGAACGAACCTTGATTCAAAACTAAAAGTCTCAAGACGGTCTCCCCTTTATTAGTTACAAGTTCTCGTAATAATAGTAATACAAGCTGTGTGCCTATGTACATTTCCACCAATAATAACAGACTGTTTATGTTATTACTACTACGGATATAATTTTTATCAACCATATAATTGTAAACAAGTGAAGAAGTGAATTCAAGTTAAGCAGAAAGCCAAGTCTGCCTGCTCATACACACTCACATCATCACAATAACCAAATAATATTACATGGAAATACGAGAATGGAGATTTAACATAAAGTAAGAGTATTCTCCTTCTCGCATATATTCTCTGGCCTTTTTGACTACAAACCAGCAGAGAGTGAATGGGATAGTTGTAGTGGTGGATGTTTTGTGTGTTGGATCGTTCACCTGTTTTGCCTTGTGCTTGTGCCTCGTCTGTCTGCCTACTGACTCGTCTGCGTGCTGTTCTTGTTGTTATTGTATGTAGAAGTATAGCACAAAACACAATAATATGTAATACAAGTATATCAAATGCATGCACATCCAAGCTGTTCACTACAGTCTGCTGCTGCTTTTGACTCTCATCATAACATACGATCCTCCACCACGATAACATGTACAGAGAACACACAGGATTACTTATTTTGTTATGTATATCAAGTTAGGTGAGTTCAGCAGAATAATATTGGACGAGGTGTTTCTACTTGTCTCTGTCTCTCTGTCTCCGTGTATGTCCGTCCGTATTATGCTTTGGTAAAACTGGGCACACACTACTACATTGAAAGTCTGTCCTTTATATTGTATACCTTTAGAATATGCATTTGGTAGTGGTAGTGTTAAGACTTTGTATATTTCTGTCTCTGTCTCTCACGGTTATTCTTTTCTACCCTTAGTAATATGTTAAGTACTTACCATTACCATGCTAGTAGTATGCATTTTGTAAGGAAAGGGTTGCTTTCGTTGTTGTATTAGATTGCACTGCATTTCTGTGCTTTGGATTTACAGGATTATGCTATTGCAGTAGTGAAATGACTGACGAGAGAGTGTCCGTCCACATGGTATGGTGGTTTGTGCGATTACATGCATGCACTGACTGTGGTGTGGGATATAACCAATGCATTCTACTAAACATCGAACTGAACATTGTACACTCCACACGGGCCATAGGAGCTTAACTAACTTGAGTTGGCACTGTGGCAAGTGCAGTGTAAATGTAATGGTCTTGTCCTGTGTGTGTGTATGTACACTACCCAACACAACAGTACACACCACTACTGCTATAAAACTTGAATTGAGCTTTGCTTCAAGTTGGAATGGTGTGTAATATGCATACTGTGTGTGTGTATTATTCGTATATACTACGGTGAGTTGAGTGAAGTCAATGCAACCAATCCACCCCTTTCTATGCTATTACTTATACAATACAGAGAGTTAGTAGCCAAAAAAGTGGAATAGGCCCTTCAGATCATTCTACTCCCTACTAGCAATCCAGTCCTTTTTATTCCGTCCGTCTGTCCACATCAGTCTGACTTTTGAGCTGTAGTTAACATTAGCGAGAGTATATAGTGTATACCTTACGTATTCATCTGTATTTATGTACACCATAGGCAAAGCATGCACTGTCTCTAGAGATTTATTGAAAGAAAAGGAAATTCCATACAACATACTGCCAAGTTTGATTCACACCTTATTCAGTGTGAATGCTTTGTAAGTAGCTGGTGTGTGCACCCTAAAAATAATTCCTAGAAATCTATCAACACTTCTGTAGTAGGTACATTGGTTCTACATACTTCTACTATCCACCCACAAAATCATTACAAGTTCGTCGAGTGGCTCTTGTTCTGCCCGAATCAGAGTTAATTACATTATTCAATCATTCCTTTACACACGCTCTCACTTTGGACCTGTGTGTGTGTGGAATAAGCTGGACTGCTACTACCGAACACTTTTTCTCTGCTGGATTCGCGCCCTTGGTGGTCCATGAGACTATTGCAATAGAGATAGTAAGAGTGCCAGAAAGTGTCATTACTTTTCCAGTCTGTAACGATCAGTTTGCGATAGAAAAATGAGTTAAAGTATAAGAAACCTAAGAGACTCGAATAAAATCCAAGTTTAGTCAAGTCGAGAGTTCCAGCAGTAGTGATTTGATTTTTTTCACAAAGAACTTTGAGGAAAGTGAATGAGACAGAAGTTCTTGTGCAGTAAATGAAGCTATAAGTAAGTTTGCTTCGTTTCTGGTGTGGAAATATATAGAGTCTAGTGAAGGGAGGAGAATTATTATTGGATTATTGGATTTCCATACAGACGAGAGAAAGAAAAGATCTGAACAGCAGTTCTGTAGTAGAAGAATAAGAAACAGAAGCACGAGAGTTTCAGGATTTATTCATTTACCTTTCTCATACATATCCACGGCTGCTTGTGCCTGTCCTGCCTGACTGTCTTTTAGTCTGAGACTGAGAAGCATTTCGTGTACGACGACAAACGAGAATTTCATATCTTCTCTCCGTCTCGAGTGTTTTGTCTCGTCTGCAGATACTTGAATCGATGTGAATTACTTTCGTTATATTTATTACTACACGTAGAACAAGTGCGTTGCGTTCTCTTCGGACCCATTGTCAATTATAACTTTCGTTTTCGGAAGAAAGGAAAATCAAGTCAAATATCTCTCCGTATAAACTAAACTCCTGTAGCAACTAACCATAAGGATCTTGTTCTAACTAACTGTCAGAAAAGTTTCCATCAACTAACCGAAACACACTTATAGCGGATCTATATAGTTCCTCCTAGTAATAACATCGTCATTATAGTCTCATTGTATATGACTCGCATTAGAAAAGTTGATTGGATTGTTCTCGTACTACTCCGTCTATTACAACATTGAGCATTACATGCTACACTGGCTTAAGCCTTCCATCAGCTCTCTCTCTCTCTCTGCAAACTCCACTATCTCCACTCACAAGTCTACAACGTGACTTCTATGGAACTCCTGAACCCTTTTTGTGACACTTTGCCTACTACCCTTCTCTCCTGCTAACAAGAACAACTTATTATTATTACATAATACTTCCCTGCGACTACTACTCCCGGATTATTATTACAGACATAATTTCCTCACTTTGATTTAAGGTAAGAAATATCATCCAACACACAAATGTTGTTTTTACTTAGCTACTACTTGAGTTAAGTGCTGTGGAAGAGTTAGCTTGCAATGTCTTCTAGTAAACTTTGCAGTTAAGTTCGCTTCATGAGACTCTAGACAAATCGCTTTTGCTTACCATACACACACACCTAATGCCAATAGGCATCACGCAAGAAAAACATTGTGATTGAAACAGACTTGAGCTTGTGACGAAAGCTTTATGTTCACTTCTACTTCTTCCAGAGGTTTTCTCCCAACTACTACAACTACTATTATTCTTCTTTCCATCTTTTGTCATTTCCAGGATACGTTTCGTTTATATATACACCTCTTCCAAACACTAAATAAGTTTTTGTGAAATACACATTCTTTTTACTAGCATTTTTCCAAGCGTACTTTTCCCCACCGTAGCGTTTCCCAATAAAAGAAAATTGGAAACTTGTTAGGAAACTTACATGGACATGTTTAGGTAACATAAAAGTATAGAGGAAGGTATAGAGTCTCATTGGAAGTTCTTACCATAATATAATTCTGCGCTAAGTCAAGCTGAATCCCAATTGTCATTCAATATCTTCAGACGTATAGGGAAAAGAAAGAACTGAGGAAAAGTTTTTGCTCTTGGTACATTATGTGAGTTGCTAATGGGGAATTTCTTTTGAATTAGTTAGTAACATGCAATGGTAAAAATTTTGCAATAAGTTTCCAAGTTAATTTGGAATTTGTGGAAGAAGAACTCTTCTGCTGGGGATAATGATATTGTCACATAGTCATAATAAAAGTCCTGTCTCATTCTCATCCTGACTCGATATCTTTTATGCAGAATAGTGAGAATAGTAATAATATCTTTGACAGCCAGAGATATTTCTAATAGAAAAACTTAATTCACAGGCTCTGCCTCACTCGACTGCTCCCTTCTCTCGGCTCCCTTCCGTTTATCTCTCGTGACGGACGGAAGACAACGGAAAAATCATTTGAGCAAAAGCTCAGATTGAGAAAAGTAGTAATATTATTATTATATACTACTTTTATATAACAGACCATGTTCTTTCTTTTATAGTTATCAGTTCGTGTGCATTCTGCGCTGCACTCACAGAAAATGTAGCAAAACACAGGAATCTCACAGTTTGTACCTAACAAGGGTATTTTTATAGTACAACGTATGCATTGTGTTTTACTATGCGTTCTCAATCTTATGGAGCATAATAGACAAGGAACTTTGTCTTTTCTTCAAGTACACGACGAAGACGACGACGCCTAAGCTCGGCTTCCACGCTACCGAACTGACTTCTTTTTCTGTCGGTCTAGAAATGACTTTTTTCCCTGTGTGTAGTAATAATACAGTAATTATGTGTGTAATACAATGCTCTTAAGTCATTCTCTTTCTGTAGATTAGAAATGTAAACTGGACATTGAACTTTATTCTTGTCAAATGATGGTTGATCATAAACATTTACACAATTCCCATTACTTTATGCCTAGCTCTGAACCATCGTAGATAAAATTTATCTCTTCTTCTGCCGAACACAGTATTAATGCTCAACAAAGCCAACAAAGTCTTCAGGTAGTACTTATGTACTTAATGTATTGTGCTGGCAGTGCTAGAACTAGAATCATTCAACTACCCCATACGACTATGTAGTAAGTTATAAAAATACAGAATTATGTTTCCTATGGACCATTAAAAGTCTTAAGACAATATTTTTTCGAAGGATATAGTAAATAACCTACGACAATCGTCGATTCATAAACTCCTCTGATATAAAAAGAGATTCAGGTAGATATACTCAACACTACTCAGAACAAAGAGGAAGAAGCTGTGTCGTGTTGACGTTTCAAGTACTATAATGATCGTGATAATGATGAGTCACGGTTAGGGATGCTTAAAAGTTGAAAACTCAGCAGTCATCAAAATGATTAGAAAAATTGCATATACCACCTTGAAAATAATAAATTGCTCTGTGTGTATACTGTATTTGTAGCTAGAGTAGCTACCTACTTCTATTCTACTCAATTCTATTCTATTCAATTTTAAATCTATTCTAAAATCCTACTGCAGCATATAAATTGTCAAATTAAGTAATATTTTTTTGCAAAAGATGAGTGCATTTTCTACACTACTGACTTCGTATTTCTATTATGCTGGAAAAACTGTATTAATAATAACATTATTAGATAAGCAATGTAGAAGATCGGATTTTCTAAAAGTTGCATGCTCCGACATCCAATTTGGTTGCGTGCGTCTGAGTCAACACCTCATTCAATTCTTTCAGTCTTTGCAAAATCCGGAGGAATCATGTTCTGTTGTTGTTCGTGTGCCTTTGTTTGTGAGTTTGTGTATTGATTTTAGCAAAACTGTTTTGCTCGCTCATACATTATTGAGATGGATCTTCTTTTATTCACTGAGCACTTCGATTTATGTATTCCATAAGGGTTAAGAGTTTTGTGGCTAAAAGTAATGGTAGAGCCAAACCGGGGATTGTCATTGCCACAACTATTGCCGGTGCCGGTCTATCTTCCACGAAGGAAATCAAATCAGCTACCACTTCAATTTATTATTCAAGTTTACGTGCAATGATAGCGCTCAGTCTATGTGATGTGAGCTGATTATGTAGCGTTCAATTATAGTTACCTACCCAAATAGGAAGTCTCAACAGGATTCTGCATTCTATCAGTACACGCTACATTACATACAGACAGCCAGACCATTACTTACAACAACTACAGTACGCTTCTATATCTATACAGTGTAATATTATTGCATATGTACAAATCGTACACTCGCAGCAAAATTAAACACACCTGAAGCAAGTATCTACCTACATACTCACCTAGTATATCTAATTTTGCTAACAATAAGAGTCATAGATAGGTAGTGTAAAATTTATCTTGCCTTCTTGTGTGGAATGGGTTCGTCCATACAATACAACCGTAGTAAATTGATTAATATTTAAAGCGTTGGCGACGACACCACACCACCGGTATCTATTTTGGCAACGGAAATCGATTCTGTCTTATACAAAACACACGACAAAGTTAAACTTAACCTTCTATGCACTCTTTGTCGAGGAAATGATTATTTCGGGTATGTATAATGCACGTTTCCCCGTTTCTAAGCAATTTTATGTAATTCAAGTATAAAATTCACTCTCATCTCATGTATATAGAAAATCGCCTCTGTACACATATAGAACTTGTCAGGAAGAGTCACTGTGTATAACACGCATTTTCGTGAGTTGTCAGAGTCATTATTTTTACAACACAAGTAGTAACATCGTAGTGGGGTGAAATAAATATTTCCATGTAAATTTGATATAATCTACCGGTGCTCCTGCTCACCTGAAACCGGCTGTGTTTGATACATGTCATGTGTATGCAACTCAACCCGTAATGGAATTAATCAAACATGATTTTGCTGCATTGGATCATGATTAAGAGAAACTCAATTAACTTTTCCGCTTTCAAATGCCAATCTAATTTCCTTACAGGTGTACACACACTAAGCTTCTGTACATTATGTATTATGTGCATTTACACTACCGAACATTTAACCTTGACATTTATTCAATCACCCACAACAGCCACGTTAGGGAATATTTATTATTAAATATACACTACTAGTATTTATACACCAGTCCATCGTAATGTACCAGTTAAGGTATTACAAAACGGAATCCTAAAGCGTGGAATTTCAATTAATCTAAAGTTATCTGTGCAGAATCAAGGTATGCTTTATGAGTTTCTCTGTTATATGACAGATCGTATTTACCACCGTGGTGAACACAAGAATGCGTGAACATAGTACGTGTATGCCTAAGTGCAAGCATTTTTGCCAAATGACTTTTGTATTATGTGTGTGGTTCCGTCTGAATCTCTAAATAGAAATAAAATAACAATCTTTGCCGTAAAGTTGACTGTTAAGAACAAAGACATCTGTTTTTAATGTAGTTCGTCATACACATAGCATACTGCGTTTTATTTTTTATCGTGTTATATATGGCTAATAATGCCATACTTAACCTTATTAACTTCTCACCCTCAACAATGCTTTTCGTACTTTGTTATCTAATGGACGTATTCCATTTTTCTGAAAAAAATAAACAATGTTTTGAGTGTAGACATGTAGGTTCCTACACGATTTTGTTGTTGCAACATCACATAGCATCTAATTGCACAGCACAACGGAAAGTGTATTATATAATCTTAAAATATGTCATATTGAGAAACATTTTCGACAATGCGGAAAATTAAGTATTTTACACTCAGCAAGTAGTAGACGCAGCAGGACAACATCATATGCGTGCATAGCAAAGGTTTGTATGAAAGGTAGAAACAGGACATTAAGTGCAAAGTGCATTCTTACCATTAAAGGTGGGATTTTTTAGTAATTCTTTTGTTAAATGCATTCTACATAATGTATAGTATATACTTATCTATGTACTTTGATTTTTAATTTGTTTTTGAATTGTTTTTATCTTGACGTTTGATTTTTTGCTCTGGATACAAATGTACCTGCTTTACCTGTACCTATGTGTCTCAACAGGTTTTATAATTATTATGTGATTGTGCTGGTACTTGCATTGCATTGGACAGAAATTTGTTACACTGACCATTCATTTAGTAATAGCCAGTTATTAATAATATTAAATAATAGTTTCTACTGATCTAGAGTTTCCATTCGAATGATAATGTAATCAATAACCTGCCTATGAGTCGGTGCGTCAATCAAGTATTTTCCAGACGGGGTTTTGAGAATCTCATAAATTATTTACTTCTAGATTTCAAGAGGGAACATTAAAGCATTATTGCACCTACTGTGAAGCAAAAGAAATGAAATTTGCATGCAAAGATGCAAAAAAGAGATAATAGCAGATTTTTACTATGTGAATAGTAGAAAGATTTATTCATGAGAGAATACGAAATCATTCTATCTAACGTAGCGAACCATACACATAATCTACTGCTTCTTATTCCTTACATCCCTCGAGTGTGAAATCTTATTAGGAATTTAGACGTAGAAAAGAGCCGAGCCGGCAAAACCACCAACAGCCAGTCTGACTTCTATTAAAATGTATACTGTTGAATAATAGTGCTACGCTGACAAAATCTCTTTTAGAAAATCCTAATTTTAATCTTCAGTGGATTGAACTGCTCTCGACTCGTCTGGAAACAAACAGTTGCCCAAGAAATTCCACTTCCTACACAAAGTCAAAGCAAATTACTTGTCTCACATTATGTATTTACATTTACATTATAATCAGTAAAATGGGATGATTCACTTACATTTTTCAAACATCCTTGCCTACATCATCTCAAATGACATCAAGGAGTATATCAGACATCAAATATTTCCATTTACTGATTTACACCTACCTTGCCTTACTGGAATCAAGTAGCAGGCATTTCTTCCTATTTCAATTTTAGTTATCTCAACTTGGTTTCTTTGATATGTCTGCTTTGATCTCTTTGGTAGTTTACAGTTATAATATATGCTTTAGTAGCTTCTAGTTTCCTACTCTTTCAAGGGAAGCGAGAATATTTCACAATATTTATTCTACAGCAACAAACTATTTATTTAATCTTCTGGATTATATGAAAGTATACATATAGGTACAGATATCTCCTTTGATAAAATTAAGGTACAAGAAGGTAAGCTTCAAAAACAAAGTGGAATCTTGCATTTATTAGCAGACAGCAAAACACATTAAACATTTTTCACACTTTGTGATCTAAAAAATTGCTTCTCATGTGTTGTCAGTGGGCATCCCAGGTAGTTACGTATATCCAATTACATCTTTAAGTTACATTAACGTAGTGACATAAACATTTTAATGTGCATTTCTTACCAATGTACGTTTTTTCCACTCTGTTACCTTTATTGGCACAAGCATAAGAAAAAAGCTTATCAGAGTGTCCTGAGTGTAAGTGTATGTATAATGCAAGAAGTGAATTAAGGAATGGTCATTGCAATGCAATGCTTATCTGAATAATATGCAGAGAACTGAGGTAGTCGTATACATTTACATACACGCAACATAAAGTCCTCGAAAACTATTTGTGGCTCGTCTGGTTTGTAAAGGTTTTCGTAGGACGACACAAAGCGGAGGAAAATCGACCGCCTATTAGCTTGTCGCTGAAAGCTCATCTCTCTCTCTGGTCTCTCCTTCTAGCAATCTCCCAAACTATGCATTGTGGGTCTGAAGAAACTAAAAAGGGAATCATAATATATAAGTAATGCTTATTATATATAAATATATCCAATCCAATAGCTCTTAGCTTAACGGCCGAGGCATATTATGATTTCATATGTACCTTTGCGTCACGGTAATGCATAAAAGTATACAAGGTAATCGTAGTAGAGTAGGTAGAAGAGGCAAAGCGACTGAACTGTTACAAACAGACTGTGCCCTGAGTAGTAGTACCATGTATGTCTTGTTTAGTTTTGAACGTTGTGTAGATTGTTTTCCAGAAAACACAAAACACGACAGCTACACTGCGTATTCGATTACCTCCACAAAATTTCCAGAGTCAGGGCTTCTACTACTACCTCCTTGCCTACCTAGAAGGATTTGCTTTGTCAGTTTTCACAGAAAACATAGGGAATTGGCGAATCCAGTTTTTGTGCCGAGTTGTGGTTACCTGCTTTAAAATGCAAATATGCTCCTGCAGCTACTTTATCTTCCTTGCTGTGGAATGAATATGTCTGCAATGTCTTTCTGCAGAGCTATTCCAATACGGCTCCCTATGTGGATCTGATCCACCTCGCGGTCTCCTTCATCTCGATACTTATATACTTCTCACTGCTCTGACGTTATGTGATGATGAAGGCCAAGGAGATCCTCTTTATAATGAAACTTGGCGTAACTTGAGCATGAAAACATCCAGATCATCCTTTTGAGTGTTTCTTCTGTGTACTGTGTGTGCATGTATCTTTCTACACTTTGACTACAAAGCAATTGTGAGCCTCGTGTTATCATATCACCACGTATAAAGTTCCTAAGACGAATTTCATGTATTTCAACAACTCGCGTCAACTGACACAAATTGAAATATAGTGTACAAGTATGAAAGAACGAATTATCCACACTTGAATAAGAATGTCAGTATGTTGTAAATGCAGCTTCATACAAATAAGTTTCAGTCTTGGTCGGAATTGTGTTGAGGAGTATATGAGAATGTATGTAGAATATGTTTGTGTTTGAATGTTTATCATATAATACTGCACGTACACGTAACATTGTCATCCCAAAGACGACCAACGCCTTTGAGCTTTAGGAATTTTCCCTACACGATTTACCTACGAACAAAAACGATTGCCAAATGCATCTGTGTCTAAAAGTATATTCTACTCAGATATAAAATATTTGATTTCATATTCGCATTTGTTAAAGTATGCTGCTCCCAAAAAATCCACGTATGCTGATTCTCCCACTCAAGTATGAGAACGCTAAAATACTAACTGCTCTGTGTATCAAAGAGAAATCTGGTATAGGAATAGACACATAATGAAATATTGTAATCGCTACTACCTTGCAGTCGAGTTTCTTCTGGCGATCGTATGATATGAAATACATTTCTGTATTACTAGTTGCTTTGTTTTGAAATACTACTGACTTAGTCGAATGGAGAACAAAGAAGATTATTTTTTGTGTGATAATTTACAAATTTTCATGTGAGTTTTGACGTTAATTGTATCGAATCAAGATTTGATTTCGTTCTGTGCGAATCCTACTTCTTTGTATGGCCTTGTATTTACGTTTCAACGTGCCATATGATTTTCTGTTGCTGTAAAACACAAACACGAGGGCTACAACGTTAGAAATAAGAACTGCTTAGAGAGTAATACTATAAAAACATTCTCTTCGCTGTTTTTGGACCAAGTATATACAGAATGGAGAGAGAAGCCCTCAGGAAAACCTCAATCCAGTTTGAGACAGTGTACGTAATTGCTATACACGCAGAGATGGTTTTGGGTATTGGTTAAATTGCATGATTCCTTAAGCAAAGTAGATTTCAGTTTCTGTATGTATATTTATTAATATAAACCAACTACTTACAAATATGTAGTTATAGTTTTAATGTAAATTTGGGAATAGAGGATCAGCCCAGTAGTCTTGTTATCTAGAATTACACTCTAAACATAAATAGCGAAAGTAAAGCAGTGTAAAAGGGTAGTGAACCAAAGTGCCAGCTCTACTAGGAATAACCATAAGACCGCAATATTACATAACATAAAGGCTTCTGCATACCACCATCATAAGCATAACATAATAACATTTAGCTTTTACAATCCATGGGTAGAACTGCCAACTGCCTTTGTATTTACAATAGTTTGTTATTATTACATGTAGATATGCCATCACATCGTCGGCCTTTTTTGCCGGATTTAGTGTTTTCAAAGGAAGTTAGCCGAATATAAAGTCATTCATGCATCTAATATACCTCTTTATACGTACAGCATTCAATTTACCATTATTCGCTTAATGTAATGCACCTTTTAATGGCACTTTTCAACACACACACACACGAGCGGACTTTTTCTATCCTATCGCAGCTTCACAGACAAACTTTGTATGTGTTTAATAAGTATTGCGGTTTAGTTTCCTTTCCTTTTAGCGTGGGGAGGAAGGGCCATCAAATAAATCCCATTTAGCTCCTAAACCATCCACACTCTTATTTTTTCCATCATTAAAGTCTTACGTGAGCTAAGGAACCATGCACTAGCACTTAGTTAGATCGAATTAATTCGAATACAAATAAAACGTATTATTAAGCTTACTACTACGATTTATTATCAATCTATCAGGAAGAAATAAATTGCACTCACTCACTAAGCTCTTTTTTAATCCTTTTGTATAAAACTCCCTTTACTATGCAACAATTTATAATAATTCCATTTCCACGCGAAAACCTTTTTTCTTGTAAAAATGAAACTTGCTTGCACGAGAACATTATGTAGTAGTGTGTAGAATAAAAACAGTCGTATGTAAAAAATATTATCATAATATATTACCACTACCACCTTACCTCGATCAATTAAAACAATTAAATGTTAAGATGTTTGCACACTAGTTTACATTTTTTCAGACGTTTCTGAACGAAAGTAGTTAGTGAATACTGACCGCAATGTCAAAACAAACATTGCATGAGTGAGTGGTTGATATAAGTATATAGCACTCTCGTTAAATTATGCAACGCAATAAAATAAAAACCAGTAGCCGATCGTCAACTGGAAAACAAAGCATCTGGCTAGCATAAAAAATGTACCATACTAATAAGATACCTATACTACGGTCCTCCTCCATAATCCTTCTCTTTCTGTATTCCAGTAGTGTTGAAAGTGTAAACGCAACAAAAAAAAACTCAATGATTGGACAGAAAAATTCAATTTCATTCAATGCATAAGACAAATCTTCATAATTTTGCTACTTACATACATTCCTATAATCGATACAACAAGTATACCGACACTTTTCCCTATTAGTCCTGTATTATGTACGATGGAATACTCGCAAGCTTGTTTTTTTACTTGTTGAAATTCTTGTCTTGTCTGCAGAGTTATACACGCATCATTAAAATATCAACGGTAAGCATTGCAAAGCAATACGTTGTTGTGAGGGAATGTCTACACACAGAGGCTTGTCTTGTACCTTGCCACTTGGGATTATTGGGATGGTGGAAACTTTTAGCAAAATGAAACTTCTTCCTACTGAGAGTAACCAGTAGATCAACATTGCTTTCCTTTGTTTGCCTACGTACGACAACAAGCCATGCAGCCAAGTCAAGATTCAAGAATGAGAAAACTAAATAATATGCAATTCGAGAAAACTCACCCAACTTGACCCAGCCAGATGCACGCTTACATTTATCCCATAACTATTTTCTTATTTTGTTAGTATAGAACTTAAAGAAAATTAAACTCGCTAAATTAACACCTTAGTTCTCAAAAAATACATTCCAATGAAATTGCAAATGACAACGTTCTTCGAAAACATCTGTCAAACATATTAAATATTTTGATTCATAATTGCATTAGATTGTTCCTATTCTGGTTCCTTCGCTGGTTTATTTGTAGTTAATACTGATATTATAGTAGCTGATTATTCGAAATAATTTGAATTGGTCCTTTTGAAGTAGATATAGGAAGGACTGACTATTTTTGTTTAACATTCTTGACTATGAAAAAATAAAGTTATGCTGCAATGGCTTATATCAGCACTGCAGTCACTTACTGTTTCATCAAAAAAGGATCACTCAAGAAGCTGATGCTTCTGTCTGACGGGTTATTTTGTGTAGGCAAACATAAAGAAAATCTGGCCGAACAAACAAAAACATTTTGAAATCTCTTAAGCTGTCTTTGCCAATGAACCATGCCGATTTTTTCCCTTTTATCACTTAATGCGCTAAACGTTTTATGCTTGTGCAGTTTCTTTGTTTTTATCCCTTAGCATTAGCACAGGATCTGTATCTAATCTTTTACACTCACAACAGGACACCGCCGCGGTCTTGAGAGATCGTCTCATTTCCAGAAGTCATTTTGATAAACTCTTTATATGTAGGTATTATAAAATACAGTTTAATGGCCGACTATTTATAATAGGGCATGGCTTAGTACTTTTAGTATAGATATTAGATACCTATATATAGTCACCCCACTTCATAAAACGATTTGAGATCGCCAATAATTTATCTGTGCATTATCATATCTGCAGATAGTGTGAATGACAGACGCTGCTGCAAATTAATTTGCGCATCTATTACTCTTCTTCTCCATCTGAACAATCATCAAGTTTGTTCATGTCAAAGTAGTGCAGAGTGTCATGGTTAAAAAGTCGTTTCATCTTCAGTCGCCTTTCTTCAACTTTTCTTCATTAAGTCACAAAGTCCCAATAAATGTCAACAAAAAGTATTATTGATAAAAGAGAGTGGTTGATTATTGCATTTGATTGGGTTACACTGGACATTAACTGTTTTATGTGTATAAATGTTATGTCATATAAACTAAAAAACCCAATCTTGCTATGCTAATGCGAATGGCTATTCATCTTCTTAGAATGCAAATAACAGCAAACGATTTCACACATCCAATGAGAAACTCTTATATAGAAGCTTCACGGTATACTTTCAGTTTAAACAAACGTAATGACTCATATAAATAATTCCTTAAATGTAATCGATTTGATTGGAATTATTTATTGTTTATTTCTAACACTTAAAAAATCAGTTCTGTGTCTGTATGTGTAAAAAATATAATACAAGCTCTTTATGCAATGCCCACACGACACCACACTCCATTGTACTCAATGTAATAAAATTTCGCTGTAAATGTGTTGTAAGTGGTGGTGAGTGTCCATTCACCCATTCAACAAGAATCTATATACAGTTTGACTCTTTGTTGTGTATATACACAGATGAGATAATTCAAGCTGTACTTACTATAATATTATTAGCACTGCAATGCATTACTATTGCTACCACAAATAGTTCTTGCAGTAATCAAGCAAGACTAGAGCAGGAGGCCAGGGTAAATCCAATCAATTCGAATCAAAGTATTGTTGAATTACACATTAGTGAAGTACTACTATGCTTCTATTTGATGAAAGTATTTTTTACACATGAGACACACAAATATCCATACGTTAATCAAAGTAAGCGACAAAAATGTAGTACCATGTCGTACACAACACACATACGCTTTTTCTTACAAGACATCACAAAACAACGAGTATAAAATTCAGATAGAGTAGTATAGAGGTACTTCCAAGTAAAGTAAGTATGACAAGTCTATTGATATGGACAGTGAACAATTTGAGGATCTATTGATGTCTGTAGTGTGTCTTGTATTGTCCATTCGTCTCTCTCTCTCTCTCCTGCCTGTGATTATATCATATTTATTTGTGTAAGTAGGAGTGAATGTACCACAACCACACTACCTATGTAATGTATAAGCATATATTATACGATCCTTGTAGTGTGTATGTTCTCTCTCTCTCATAAAATATTATTTCCAATTCTCGTTCACTCTCAATTACTGCCGACTGTGTATTTCGTACAACCGAACTGGTGCTTTTCGTTTGATCATAATGATTCTGTGCTAACCTCTCCCGTTCTTGTCTGTTATATTTCCACCGTTGCATATGCATGTCCGTTTGAAACTGAATAATACTTTATAATTGGAATCACGTAGCGTCATATACACATGGATTTGGCTTATACTAAACCGATATAGCTAGATTATGTTGAAAACTTGATACTTTTCTTGGCTTGATTTTCATTCCATGCTGATTTGACTACAATTGGGTTGACGCACATTGAAATCAACTACAAAGGAATACACGCTGCAAATTATAATGAGTACAATGCTAATAATGCATCTGTGTAGCTGTACATGGCGTAATCAGCGTGTTGTGTTGAGTTGCCGTAAAGGAAAGTGAAAATTTGATGATTTTTTTCAATCAATAATTTGCTTCATTGTCCTCAAGTCTCTGTATACATTTGACTATACATACATGTACAGAAAATTATGTTTATCTACTATCAGTGTTTTGTTTACTATCTATCATTAGTATGTTGCGTCTGTAGTTGGTGAGTCTGTGTAGCAGCGGTGCTTGTTATTCTCTGTGACCATAAAGGAATGTGGCTAACGTGTGTTGAGGTATAGAGGATAAAATGCCAATTATTTATACATACATTGTACACTGAATGTAGTTAATGTACATGAATAATAATAATAATACACATCTGATGGATGTATGGGAATAGTTAGTGACGGCAGGTACTTCTATTAGTGGCTGTAATGTAAAGTAAGTTGTACAGTGTATAATTTTCTGTATTTACATTTTAAATTGCATTTGCAAGAGTAATACTCTGTTACGTAATGCAAAGGTGAATAATACCGTTATGCAACGCAACTAAAAGTTGAAGGTCCTATAAAATTCTCGTTTTCATGACATGACACTACTAAACTACTACAAAGATACTAATAACGCTTACAGTTGGCAATGTGTAATATAAAACGTCTCTTATCTTTATCTCTTCACATTTCTTGCAGTAACGTCAGAGGAATGTTAAAAGTCTCTATACTGAAATCATTCCTAAAAGACTAAGAACTGTATTTATTTTTACACTGAAGAAAAACATAAGATCTTATAGTAGTTGAAATAATGACGTACCTATATTCACTCAGAATGAAAGAGAATTTAGTTAAGGCGTACTCAAGCACTCGTACACGAACCAGATTCAATGACTTGCTCTGCTTCACTCTTTGACTTTGGTTTTAAGTGCATGATATGTCCAATAAAAATAAATTATTGGGGTTTAACAGAATACTAAAAGCTCCGCAAAGTGACAATCGTACAACTTCAAACGGTTTCAATGTACCAAAGTGATTTTATAGTCGTAAACGCTAATAATGTTGTTGTAGACTCTGCAGAGCATGTGAATCAAACGCTCTCGAAAGGGACAAATCGTAAAGACCTTCATGTCTGCATGTTCTTCCGTACCTAAATATAGTATACTGCAAAATATCTTTAGCATGCATATACCCGTATAAATTTTCTGTGAGTATCACACATTCAATTTCCAGTTAGTAGGTACTTTCATCTTTCGTCTTGTGCCCAACTTCGTCTATCGCCATAACACTTTCGTTTAACTGTAGTAGTGAACCTTTGGTTTGGCCATGGCATAATAGCAGCTCGCTGCCTACAAGTGGTCTGATTTCAGATTTGATCTTAGAATGCAAAGGAGACTACAGTTACAGTTTCCTTACTGACTTACACAGAAGAATAAAACGAATTAATATGCACTATACTTTATATACAAAATATAATACTACATATACTATACAGAGCTTTACAGTATGAATTTAAGTGTAGTAAGTAAAGTAAAGTAGCAGTTACTCTGGCAAAGGCTAAATGTCCTTAAATGCATTTCTTTAAGACGCGATGCTCTCGCCGAAGAAAAAGTCTTTGCTGTTACGTTTTAAAAGTATACTTACTGTATGACCCCAACTCTGAGTCAGTATACTTTGTATTTAAGAAGTTAGAAAAAACTGTTATGACTGTACTTTGCCATGCTCACCCTTTCGTTGCGCTTATCACACAGAATTAAATTAGTTATTACTGACTGAGCAAATTATCATGCTTGCACTCCTTAATAGTCAGTTACTAGTCCGTAGTCGCAATAAAATAATTTAACTATCGTGTATAAGAGCACTATTAAAGTAAATGCAATCTTGTCCAATGCAATCACATAGCTAAGATAATAAGAATGAGCAAAGTAACCCATTTATTACGTTTTATTACCCAGCAGGCCATCAGAGCAGTGAACAAAATACAGTAAATTAGCATAATATGAGGGAAATGTTAAATACTGATTATTACTCTATGCAGCAGCATCTTGTTCAGATTGCAAATAAATGTAAAAATATTATATAGGTACTTCTAGGTACCTGTAGACGAATAATGTAATGCTCCTCAAGAGATCATTATGAGAGGTATATCAGGATTCTTCATTGTACCACACAAAGTAAAATATTACAGTTTATTATTCCTCCTCTCTTACAAATTTGATAGCTTGTTCAGCATTTGACTCTAATGTGACTGTTGTTCTATTGTGGACCTCATGCCATTTCAACTTTTCACTCTGATCATGATGGACTTGAATTTTCTATTCGCTTCTTATAATTCATTCACAACAAGCAAAGCCAATGATTTATATAAAGTAATTCTTTAATTCATCTCTTTGTATATCTCAATTTCTCAACTTTTGTCAAGCAATGCCAAATATTCAAGTTGTTTCTCAAAGAGCTCTTCATTTCTATTTACTCAATGCCAAACAACAAAAAGTTGCTCTTCTTTTCACTCATCATCAGCTCATCATTAGATCGTCAGCCTGATTTCGTTGCATTTGAATGATGAAATGAAATCGAAAAGCGTCATTGAAGCTGTCTGTCTCTCTTTTAGGTATAGCCTTATTGAATAATCTTATAATAATAACATGGCAAGCAAAATGCAAAAGTAACCCATTACTCTATTTAATTAAATCGAAACAAATCTAGAACAATGGTTATAGGTATTGTTATTTTTATTGTTATGTCTTTGCATACACACGGGTTCTTCTCAGCCACTACTTCGTGATGCAAGGGATGCAAATGAAACTAATTTTAATATTCAAAGGGCATCTTTCACTAATAATATGCTAATTTTTATTTATACACCTGATTTGTCAATTGCCATTGCACAATTTTATCATTATATAGATTTAGGTGTACTAATTAACTTTCTGAAAATATCGCAAGTGAATTATGATTTGCTGTCACCCAAAACTGATGCCTATTACTTTTGGTTTCAATTAGTTTATGCCACCTACAAGGGAAATTGCAGCATGAAGTCTTCTTCCAATTACTTACTACTCTTTTTCAATCTCAAAATAAATTAGTTGGAATATCTGAAGAGAGATGCATATAGAAAATACATAAATGTGGTTTGTGTATAGATCTTCCTTAAAATTTATGTTCAACTCGCATAAAATGATCGTGTCTTTCGTTCGTGTTGTTTATTTGCGCAAAAGTTTTTGTTTTTCCTGAAGAGTGCAGTGCACCAACGTCTTGCGAACACGTCCATTAACATTGCAATATGCACATATATATAGAATCATAAAATATATACTTATAATGGTTCCTACAGTTTCACACAATAAATACTGAATGTAGTACACTGTTGATGATGATGATGATGATAGGTGCGCAATGCGGTAGCATCGTTTTATATAATAATAATTAATGAAAGACTCACAAAGTAATAATTATATCTAGAATGAATTGTGATGTGATGATGAGTCGTTTTGTGTGGTACAAAGCAAGAAATCGATTTTTAGCACGCACGGTAGGAAGTCTCGTTTGATTTTCCATGTAAGGCCATTCATTTCGATTCACTGATCATTACCTGGTTACCTACCTATATACTTTTTCTATGGGCTAACTACCACACTACATACACCTATAACTCTTAACTATCTGTATACACCTTGTATCAATCAAATAATATTATAGACATCTTTTGCTTATAGCCTGTAGCTGTGTGTAATGGTAAACAAAAGATTTATGGAGTGTATATAGGAAGGAGGTACTCTACAAAACTGTGTATTCATTGTATTTGTATTGGCTTGGCTGTCTCTTTCTCTCTCCCTGGTCACTGTGCTACTAGATTACTTAAAAAATGTATTAAACATTACATGATCTACTTTTTCAATTTAATATTGGGTTCCGTACACATAATGTAGAATAAATGGAGTCGCTCTGCGGAGATTGCTCCAGTTTTAGTATCATTTATTAAAAATGAATTGTTATTGCAGTACCACATCTTCCATTATGCTTCTTGAATGTCATTTCACGATTGCCTCCCTGTAGTACTTATCAACTTATCCATTACAAAATATACCATTAAGATTGACACATGAAAGTAAATATTTTCCGTATTGATATAGATACCTAGTCAATAACATATTAAGCATAGCCCCTGTGTATACTGTGTACTTTTGCTTTATGTAAAGTGTAAAGTAATACACAACTACATGCGATGGCGATGATGCATGATGGGCTCTCAAATCACGTACACACGTAGGTAGTAAGCATGAAATGTGTCACATAGAGTTTTTATATTATATTCTTTGTGTATCAGTATCCCATGGAAGTTTTCATTGTTTTGCTTTGTACAAACACAATGTGATTGACATGAAATGCTGATGGTGTGTTTTGTGAACACATTTAAATAGAAACTGACAATTAGAACTACTTATTTATGATGGGAGATTACTCTTTGCGTTCTGAGTGTGTGTAAGTATACTGTGTGTATTTTCTGTTTAGTAGATTACTACTAGGCAAGAAGAAAGCTTTACGAATCTGTGTGTTAGTTTCTATTTAGTAATTATTTTCAACTGTGTTTGCTTTGCACACGGTCAACTTTTCACAATTCCATTCGATGATTACTAAAGTGCCTATGTATATTGACAAGAGCAGAACATCGACAATTTAACACAATGTTTCTGTTTACATTGTACTAAAGTTGGAAGGGAAATTAATATAAACCGGTAGGTATAATGGTGAGTAATTGTGCAACGCCTTGCTTACATTAATCGAGCCACGAAATGAATGTTACTCTTCTGTACGTACTAGACAAACACACACTACCGTTAACTTTGCCTTTTAAACAAGTAAAACCAATGAAATATTTATGTCCTACTCGTAAGGTATTTGCAAAGAGGAACTCTGTGATTCGAATCTCTATCTCTGTACCTAGAAACATTATTTTAATAGTTTGTCTACTACACTTTGTGCTCCTGTTTACTTTTACTTCCAACTTTGTTTCTTTTTGTCCTACACGATGAAAATGAACTTATATTTTAAAACTTTCTCAACAGAATTCAGCCACGTTACTCAATTCTATATACAGGAGACAATTTAATGTCTCTCTCTCTCTCGGTTGATCTTTGTTCGCGTTTATGTTATTTATTGCGGACAAAAGAATCGACTTTGAATACAGAAGAAATGAACTGTTCTCCTGAATATTGCATCACATTCACTAAACAATCTCAATAGACAAACATTCAATTTGTTTCCTTTTCGTATGCAGTTGTACTCAGAGAAATTTAAAAGGCTCCACCTGCAAAGAAAAGTATATATAGCCAGAACATTTGCTTGGACAGAAATCAGAGAAATTCAGATACTGCATTTCAATTCATTTCTTGTGTACTAGAACTAATTGAACAAATACTCCCTTAATGACTTCAATTAATATTCTGCTACAATTTCACATTTTCCAAAATCTAAGAATGCAAAATTAAAGTACAATTAAATTCATAAATACCACTTTAAAATAAAATGCGTTTCGGATTAAATGTGTACACTCAATCACATTAGGTAAATCGATAATTTCAATTAATGTAAATAATTTACAGCTTATAATTTCATAATTTCAAATAAATGAGATTTTCTGTCTCTCTTTCTTAACGATTTTGAAACAAAAGTAGCAGTAAAATTGCGTACAATAGCAAACATTACAGATCGTGTTTAAAATTTAAACTAATATTATTTTTATTACATCGCAGTAACTGACACAGATGAGATTTGATATCTATTACGTTTCGTACTACAGTGATGTGTGCACAATTTCCTTTTTTCCCACCTTTCAAGCTAAACACACAATTTTGTACGCTGAGTGCAAATAAATACTTATACTCTATCTAACTACTGAAGAGAGAAAGAGCTTGATAAGAAAAACTGTATTTACTTAAATGCATATAATATTGGAGTTCTGTATATCTCTCTACTACCACAAACAAAGCTCTCTTATGCATCTGAAAGCAATTCTCCAAGCCCAAATGCCAAAGAAATACTTGAAAGTTATTACAATAATATTACAAAAGAATGCACAGTAGAGATAGACAGATGAAATAGAATCAAGCAGTTCTCTATATATGAAGCTACTCTATCTTTTCAGTTACAAGTCATCTATAGGTACATTTCACGACGAAGAGTAATATTGCTGTTGTAGGTAAACGTATTCTGTGTGTGTAAAGCCCACAGTCCAGTAGTAGTGTCCTTACGTATAAAGTGAAGTAATGTTGTTGCCATTGCATTGCAGTCAACAGAACATTTGAGTTGTCTTGTCTACTGTGTGTTGATTGTGAGTCAGAAAGAAGAGAATGAGAAGTCTCTCGAGAGATTCCTCAGTTGAAAGTGAAATGAATGAGTAATGAAGGAGTGAAGTGAGTGGTGTGTCTGTCTTTGTGAACATTAAGTGAAGTCTTATTCGTAAAATTCTACACGAGAGTCTGTACTAGACGTGAATACATATATCATGTACTCTATATATACTTCTTTGCGTTTTCCTTGCTCATCATTAGTAATAGTAGTAGTAGTAGTAAATATACCTTAAGATACTCCTTACTCGTTATAGTGCACATTTAACGTATTCGTGTGTTTTCTGTTTGCAGGACTTGGACTCATCTTCTATGCACCTTTTTCTCCTAGTAAAAGAGTTGCATCAATTCAGTCCAACTCTTTGACTGAGTCTGTTAAAAAGCAAAGAAACTGCCAGAATTGAATAAGGAGGAGATCCTTCTTCATCTTGAGACTTGAGTTTTGAAGAGTAAGTAACAATAATAAATTCTATTGCATTATATATCTATGTGGAGGTATCTTCTTCTTTTAGTACTACTTCATTCTGTACGAAACGACTGAAACTCTGCCACCTCAGGACACAGTTTCTTCGTCTGCTTTATTGGACGGACTATGCTATCTGAATTTATTGTACTTATTTTCCTATTTACTTCATAAGGAAGCAAAATGGAAGAAGCTCCTGGTTTGTCCTGACGTGTCTTGCATTTCCCATTTGGTTTTGCCTTTTAGCTCCGCCGATTCAACAACTTAACGTTACAGTCACTATGAACATAAAGTCATCGCAAAAACCTCATGACATGACAGTCATAAATTATGCTCATTACTTATAACACACAACTATTTACATTCTATGTACAAAATATACTTCTTGCCACATCCACATGATAGGTACTATATATACATCGTCCTATTTGCCTTACATTATGCTCTTTCTTTATTCTTCTATAGTATATGTTAGAATTTAACAAGTTACATAAATACAACTGCTGTGTACTGATTTGCACTATTATGAAGTATAAATCTCCGAGATAAATTATTCAATATGCACACACTTTCCTGAGAACGTCTTCCTTGGAATGTAGATATTTATGATGTTTTCTTAGGTACGACTGTTCATGTTGATAGAGAAAATGAAAACTTTTGGAATTGCTCAGTCTATTTAATTCTGACAAAGTTGTAAGTTGTTTTAACTTGAAGTTACATCAGCGTACATATTCGAGCACCTACTTACTTTACATTACACCAAGTAGATTCAAAACAAATAATAATTTCCTCTTTATTTTCGCATTAGTTTGCGCGTTTGTTTCACTTATCTCATTTCCTCGTGAATTCTCATTTATAATGAAAATTTCGTAATCGCAGTAGTAGCATCAAAGAGTAAAGAAGAGTCTTTCATAGTCAAAATTAAGATGAGTAAACAAACTAACATTAATTTTCCCTGCCTTGGGTTCATAATAAGCTTTTAACAATGAACGATCTTCGTCCAATACTTTAAATTCCATTTCGCTATGAATACAATAACAGATGTTACGTCTTTCTTGGTCTATGGGCATCCCATCGAATATAGTAGCAGTTGTGTTTACGAACTGAAATCCCATTTTCACGAAGTTGCTGAAATATCTGCGACATGCGTCCAAAAAGCAATTAGTCAACTGCTAAAGAGTAGTACATCTTCATAAAAGCTACTAATCAATTCGAAAGTTGAGAGACTCGCTGGTCAAATCAAATAAGGTTCTTTGAGACATGAAGGAAAATTACAAATTCATCACACGAATCTTATCAATAATTATCATCTTCTACAACACAATACACCAAAAGTTACTTTATAGTAACCACTCTGCAAAAATGTCATATAAATCAGACTTTACTAATAGTATAAGCACAACTAGGAAGAGAGATGAGAGAGATAGCGATTATTGTGACCCTAAATTGAATCAAGTACCTATATAAGTAAATACAGCTTCAGCAAGGATATACACCATACACACATATATAGGAGATCAAAAATACATCTAGCACGGTAGACAGAACACATTCCCAGAAGATAAAGTTCTAAATCTAATTCTAAATACTGTGAAGTGTCTGAAACGCTTTTCTGCTCCCGCAGAGATAAAGAGCCTTGCCTTTGTCTGCATATTTAATTGGTAATTAAACTCCATAAGTTAACCTGCTATGTGGGAATGAATGTCAAGTGTCAATTAGAGCGGAGGTGTTAATGACTCACAATAAGCATAACAAATCATCACGAGCATTTAATCGTCTACTACTAATTACAATCTGTACATTAAGCAATTTTGTACAAGACGACTGCACAACGCAGATAAGTCGTTGGCCATGCGATTCCTAGTCAAGATAGTTGTAACGTCATAAAAGCAAGGCAAGGCAGGAGAGAAAGCCCATTCATGCTAATTTTAATGTGTACTTAAGACACAATAAATAAATAAGGATGCTAATGAGGTGATACGAAAACAGAAACAATGAATGAAGCTCTCGAGCTTGAACACACACACAAACTTCTCTTTCCCTGTGCCTTTGACTCATTGCTCACAGGAGAATACTTTGAAGTATGCTTGCATGCATGTAGTAGACCGTATTTTATTAATTTGTATTGTTTACCCCTTTTGTTTAAACAAACAAGAGTCAATGAGTCAAGTGGAAGTGTCGTGCTCCTTCATGTCTCTTGTCTGTGTGTATGTGTTTAGCCTATTATGTAGGGTGTGCAAATGTCTGCAAGCTATTATTATACTTATTTACGGTCGTACGTGCTATACCGTACTTAAACTTGTGGAATAACATGAATGTATAGTGGCTATATACATTCTACACACTTCATCTGTTGTAAAAATGCGTTCTTTACATGCACAAGTGCAATAAGCACGTTATTACCGCTGCGGTAGTATGCAAGTCTAAAAGTGATAATTTTTAAGAGAGAGAGAGAATAGGATTTAGCTTCTAATATATAGAACACGACAAAACGAGTGAGCATTTTCAAAGTAATAAACACAAGGCTAATAATAGTGTAGGTTTACTATACACAGCTTTTTGGCGTATTTGTACTTGCCTTTTAATTTTACTTACGTGTGTGTATATGAAATGTATGAAAGGCATGGTGTAAAGTTGTTATAGGTTTTTGGCATACTTCATCTAGTGTTAAATAATGCATAAGGCTATAATAATAGTTTGGTAGTGCTGTGTATGTTATTAAATTTAGAGGGCTAATGTATGTAGGTCATCGCTTTTGCCAATCGATGAATAGGCGAATGAAAAAATACTCTGTTACGGACTGTCTGTGTTCACTGTTCACTTCAGATTGAGATAAGATTGCTTTTTTGCTAAACTGGACACTTACTAAACGCTTGCACTATATGCCGTCGTCGTAAAGTATGAAGTAAGAGCTGCACTTTCTTACTGTGTACATTGCATACTACTCAGAAATACAGTCAGGTAAAGATAGTAGATGCAAGTTTGTAAGAATAAAAATGAATGCAGTTATTGTCTTTAGTAGGTAGTTGTACATTGAACAAATAATTATTGGTCGTGTGTGGGGTTATTTTATATTGTGGGAATACACATTTGCAAAATTAGGTTCGTAAGGCAATTTATCATTCATAAATCGAAATATTGTGAAAAAAGTTGACACATGTAGGTATAGTATGCAATAGGGATGTTTTTTGCCTCATCAGACTTAACAATGGTTCATGAAACTTCCATTCAGTCAGTCGTAACGTTTTAATAACTGTTTTAGGCGTATTTAATTACCTCTGTACCTTTTTACTTTGTCCGGCGAATGAATGAGTTCAGTTTCTGTATTTGGAGAAAGATTAATTTTAAATTCATCAAAAGGAATCATTTTCATTATTTTAGTAAAATCTTAATTACAAAATATTTATTAGTATTAGAAAAATTCACAGTATTGTATACAACAGGTGACAGGTATGTGTTTAAATTGTAGTTCATCGTAGATAACAGGTAGATTGGTTGTATCAATTTATTATGCTGCTGAAATTAGATCAAGAAAAGTAAGTTTTTAGGTATATTTTAAAACGCGTCAATTTAAATTAGGATGTTATGTTAATGATTTTCAAATACATTTTTAGATATAAAGGAAATATTGCAATTATCATACATTTTATTACAAGTTCATTAGTATCAATTATTGTCTGGCTTCCACAGGACTGATAACAGAGATGTATGGCTATTGTCTCTCTAGTAATCTCAAATGCTATAAATAACAACAAGTAAAGACCAAAGGAGATAATGAGTGGAGTTATGTTTAAGATTGTAGAGCCTTTAATGTTTTACATGAATTTATTACTGTATTTACACTTAACTTTACTGATTATCCTGGATTAATTGCACATTTACAAATCATTCAACACAGTCCAAGTCGTAAAACAATTCTGTGTTAAAGATACACAAAAAATTACCTGTGTACCTTGTGTGTATCACGTGCATATTTGTATTTTTGACTTTCTTTGCACATTGAAACGAAAATGGACATAATATTTTATCACCAAAGTCCATTATCCATTTACAACCTATCTATAGGTACTACAGCAGATAAATGTAAGTAACAATCAGAATTAATAATTTGTGCATTTTATTAGTTTGGTTGAATTCAAGCATTTCAGTGCAAAAGAACGATATTTTTCTTTCTATACAAGTTAAATGTGCTGTACACGTATAAGTTCCAATGTCAATAATAGCGTACTATTCGAGTGTAACAGAAAAGGAAAGTATTTAAGTATTATTACACAAAGCTAGTACACATGTCATTCTCGAATTTAGGCAAAACTAGGTCAATCATTTTCATCTAATAGTAGCTACTAATAGGTTTTACACCAACCACTACGCTTAGTAGGTAAAGAGGAAACTCTTTCATCGCCGTCTCGTATTATTACTCAACTGACATTGGCCTCCTCTGACATTTTATTACGGATATATTATGAATACAGCGTTATGGACCATTTAGTTCATGTTTACCTAATGCTACAACGTCAACCTATTTAGAAATCAATAAAAATAGCCTAAGAAATAGCAGCCCTTCTTGTTATTACTATTATCTCTCCCCTTACTTCATATTACATTACACAGTAAACTTACCTCAGTAAGGATAGGTCTGTTCAGACTTGTATAGCCACACTCTGTTACGACTGCGACGTTATTGCATTACCGATTACCTTCATTCATTCATCAATAATACCTAATAATGATAATACGGCTAAACACATAGCTTGTTGCATACAGAGTGCAGTATTTACTTTTACAACGAAGCCTAAAGGAAGGCTGGTCTTACAGAGAATTGCTTCATTTTTAAGGAGTAGCGTAGCATTATTATTACAAATATAAAATACAGTCTAGTAACTCATTCAAAGCAAATCATGTCATGACGCTTTCGTTACAGTCAGCAATAATAATTTGAGAGAAATGGATAACACAGCCACTGCAACGCTACATCGAGGTTGCCCATTAAGCGAAAATTATTGAAAGACAAAACACGAGATGCATTTCATATTATCTGCAGTACAAACACTTTGGCATTGTCTGCTGTCCATTAAATGTATTGTGTTATAAGAATGATCTACTACTTTACTATATTTTCCTTCCAATCTCATAAAGAAACTTTAAAGAGTTAAAGCTCATAATTCATCTCTGTGTATACCAGTATTACTTTTATTATGCTACACACAATACACACAGCAGAACAAATCAGTTTCGACTACCTGTCATTAACTTAAATTGTAATTCATATTTAAAGCAAATGTTAATTTGTGTCTCAATGCCCAACAATACCAAACACAAGCTGAATTATGCATTGTATATTTATATTTGTAACTATGATCCAACAGAAATGCATAAAGCCATGTATAGCCAAGTATAGATTTTCCGAGAGATATAAAGTAAAGTTATACCTGTTCAATAATAAGAAGTTGGTGACGTGACGGGCAGTTGACCTTAGAACGATTTTGATACAACCACAGTACAACCTAACTGGTTTGGTTTTCCAAGTCATACAAACAGTACTATTATGAGCAACGTGGTAAGATAAGTAGTAATCTCATTGCAGCAGCAGTAAAAGCTATACAACACCTTATAGCTTTTAGTACATTATTGACAACAAACACATTTGCTTGCTTGTTCAGTCCCTTTTGCTTTCAGTTCGAGTGTATTTGGTTGTTGGTAGCCAACAAGTAAATAGATTATGCCTATAAGTGCACTAATAAACAAGGATATACCCGTACTTATAGCATAATATGATATTTCTATTCACTATTGGTAATATTAATATCATGACAAACAAAAGTGTAAGATGAAGTTAACCTAATAACCAAGTGTAGTGTATACTTATGGTTATTGCTTATGGCAAATGCTAATGGTATGCATTATGGTGTGACGACGGTGGTGGTGGTGGCTACGTTATGTGTCTCTATGTATATAACGATGGCACTTTTCAAATTCATTCAGGTAGAAAGCTGTTATGGTGTATTATTATTCCCTTATTATTATTATATTGCCGTGTTTGTTGTGCTGTGTATGTCAGTGTTGTCGTCCAAGCTGCTACTCCACTACTACTACTACGGCTACTACCACCACCACTACTACGGCACTTAATGAGCACGACAATTCAATCCAATGACAATATCACTTTCCATTTCTGAGCTGTGGGCTTCAAACTGTTTTGGTAACGATAGCAGAGTCAACCACTACCAACCAGTCGCACTCCCAATCTCATCTAGTCAAATCTTCATATAAGGAACGTCAACACACACACCACCAGACGTGATTTAATACAGAACAATATCGTGTAACATAATATTGTGTCCTGTGCTCCTACATGCATACAGATATGTTCAGAATATGCACAAAGAGGAATACTAATTCCTTAACGTATGCCGTTACCGTGTAATGTGTGTGATGGTTTGTTGGTATATGCAAAACTTGAGTATGTTGTAAGTAAGTGGCAGCTTTTTCTTGAAAACATATTTTTATTTTGTATATACTGTAATACTACAATATGGATACTTAAGGTATATTGGTATATTGGTAGCTTGTTAGTTGTGTTGGTTCTGAACAAGGAATTGGTGTAAATTAAAAGGAGAACCTTGAAGAAACAGTAGGAAATCTCCTTAAAATGAAACCATAGAGTAGTTTTGTTGATTTTGTAGTATTGGTACGTACTTGGTGTTGGTAGGCAATGAAATGAACGCTAAAACTCACCGCTTCTTTTTCTACTACTTGCTTTAATACAAATATAGTGAAGTTTTTGGCCCTTTTTTGGAATCCTTTGAGACTATGTAGTAGTATAGGTTCTCGACCGTTTTAACCAATTTGATTTGATTTGTTCACGATAATCGAATCAATGTCTGGGACGAATTTTAATCAATCGTAGCCAATAAATAACTTTATCTGCTAACTCTGTTATCTCTCTATCTTTAGTAACTGCTTTGATGTGGCTTAAAAGGAAGCCAGGAGTAGAAGTAGTAGTATAAGTAAATGGAAAAAGTTATAAGGTGAATTCATAAGTTCTACCTACGCACACACAACTTAAGATTAACAGTCAACCATTTCAGGTGTTATTTTATGACTGTGTGTGTGACCATGTTACGTTATGCGTTTTTATGATAGACAAGTGTAAATTCAAGTTTTAACTTTTTTCAAACGTATAGGGATTCAGAACCAAATAAATTTTTGAAATCTATATATACTGAACTTTGCTATCTGCTACTGTATCTACCCCTACTGACATAATATTCTTCTTATATCAAAATTTGAATTGTATTTTTATGAATTTTATGAATGTGTTCAGATAAATCTATAGCCTATAAATCTTGACTATTGTAATAATGTATGAAAACAACAGGACTCTTTACACCTTCGTATAGGCTACTTATTAGAACATTGCTCAATTTTCTAGCAGTTATGTTTTGCTTTGTAGATAGTTTTTGTTAAATCCGTTATCATCAAGTATCCGTAAGGACATAAAATAAAAGTAGCTGCAGGGGTAGATTTAGAAACCCTTGCATTGCCTTTGTAGCAGGTACAGATTTTGATACGCATCTTTATCGACAGACACAGTATAAATGCCAAGAAGTTCCTGTTAGAAGTCTATAGGTACTCATTTTGGCATCCTACTGCAATTAACACTTACGAAACGGACATACTGAATGAAATCTGTAAACTTTTACACTTACACTTGCTACAAGAGAACTGTAGCAACGGCCTTTTGTGGAGGCGTGCAGGTTCTTGAGATAATCGCAGTGTCAGTCTGTGCAGAAACTCATTTTCTCTTAAATGTTAAATAACTACACACACAACTTACTTTTTGTAACAGTATGATTTTTTCATCATACCTAACACTTTTTTATTTAAATACCGTTAGTACTCTGACTGAAAACCTCCATCATGCGATTCTTTTACCATTAGTACACAGTCTATACAGTGGTAGGATTATCATGGCTAATTATTTCTTAAGTTTTTAATTGAATCACGTAAACGGAAGATATAATTAGACACTTAAGCTGGAATGACGGACGTAAAAATGTGTGGGAATAATAACAAGATTAACATTCCTACTGCGATTCACAAGAAACTCTTATGTATACAAAATGTATGGTAATTGAGAGTCTTGAGTACTTACTGTGTATGTATTGACACAGGTACATAAACTTAACATGCATATAGTAGAAAATAAATATCTTGTTGTTGGTATGTATAAATGTTAGCAAATTTTAATTAGTAGCTTTGATGAACTTTCGTTTTCAAGAAAAGCCATTCAAGTTCTTCGGGTATTTTTTTCCACTGCTAGTGAATTGTAGTACTGGTAAAGTGTAGTGTCTTGTAGGTATAGTTGAATGGATGCTAACCGACTTGGCATTCAGTGTATGTAGACCATGTAGTAAGAAGTAAGTGCTTGCGTAGACTGCATGACTTCCTAATTACATTATAAGAAATACAGGGAAACATTACAACATTTCGTATCTTCTCTTGACTTGACACCCGAAGGCACCAAACTTCCTCGCATAACTTGTACCTGAGTGAGAGAAGTGCAGTCTGTGTAGCTCTGAACAAGACAAACTCACCAGTCACAAGCAGAATCTCACATCAGAGTTCATAGACGAGCACAGAGATATATTATTATTACTAGAAACGAGAATCTCACATCAAGCATGAGCATAGTAGGATACTTTTACACTAGAGAAGCCCAACTTTTCTAGTTTTTCCACTTTAAAACTGGAAGTACTTCCTGCCAAAGTTGATTTGGTGCTTCTGCTTTGCACAAAACAACAGACCACATCGAAGCATACGAACAAAACTATCTGTAATATGGACACGTACAATTTCTGCATTATGTAGGCAACGGGGTGGTGGATCCACTCAAATTCATTTGTTATCTCAATACACAGAAGATATATAGCCAAACCATATTTACTATAGTAGTCCAACCAACAAAAAATGCTCAACTATCCAAGTACACTTGTGCACTTCTTATACTAAGCACAGATAAGTAGGCAGTTTAAACACAATACAGGGTATTACTATTAGTACGTGCTTTATGAGGCAATGTATGTATAGATACTACTAATGTGATGTGCACACTATGGAGATTGTTTTCATTTTTCCTGCACACACAACGTAATAATTCTACATATCCCATCATGAAAGTAATGTAAAGGCCACGTTCTCTCCAGAATGTTTCAAAAACTCAGGTACCACCACTTAGCTTTGTACCCTACTATCTATAGGATGTATGTGAGTATTCCACGAAACGAAAGTGTTTTTCTATACCTACTTTTATAAGTGCAGGCAAAGCCTCATCTATAGTCATAATGGTAATAATAATATTTCTCAAGTGTATAAAATACCATGCATAACTTACAAACACCATAATATTCAACTTGGTTATGCAAATACTCTGCGATAAATTTTATCGTGATTTGTGTAGTGTAAGTATGTATTTACTGCTGTAGCTACAACAAGATGAATTATGATGTATTTACTATATTTAGATAAATAGTAGCGTTGCACTCGCTTGACGAGGAAAGTACATTATGTAATAAATGCATTCGATTAAAACGTGCATTTCTTTTATAGTATAGTACGAACATATTTTTTAGTAATTCATGCTCATGTTTGTTGTATTCTGCAAATGTGTACTTATAAAGTCTTAAAGAAGTATCAATAGCAATAGCAACTCTACTACATATGAAAGAGTAAGTACACTCCACACTAGAAAAGTATTCTGTCTCGAGCTTCACTTTGCCGCAAGTGGAATTCAGATAAGTTTCTTTGTGGAAAGAATCATAGACAGATAAAATATCTAATAGGTAGTAATTCCTCTTGTTTACTGCGACTCGATCATTTGGCACTAGGCGAGATTTTCTTAAGGCATTACAGTATTATTATTATCTTGAATCATAATGGATGATTTCCCATGCGATGTAATCTACTGGGAGCTTCTTGGAGATGCGGGATTAAGTATTGTTGCCATTACTTCTCTCCGACCACCACCTCATCACCTATATATACCACGCTGGTTTCATAATTGCACTTTTAGCTAAGGTATACTGCACAAGAACATGGTTGCACTGTGTGTATGGAGTAACATAAGTATAGTAATCCATATTCAATAGAAATAAAGATAAATTCAGCGAAACTCCACACAAAACATCAATCCACACAGTTAATGCACATTACAAACAATTTTTTACGCCATGACGAATCTCAAGCTACCTCACCTTACTTACTTCCCTTTATTTACGTTGTTTGCCACATCAATTGTGTACAAAACAACTTTAACATAACAGAACAAACTTATTGTTAGATTCTTACCAGACACTTATCTTCCATTGTGGCATGACAGGAACTCTTCCTCTTCCACTATTCTACTTTGCCCAAAGGACTTGCCTTATTTTTACCGTGAAAGTTTTATACATCTACTTAGCTGATTCCTTTGTATCTGCAGCTACATGCAATATTATTTGTACAATAAAGCTAAGCAATAAACTTATATTAGTATAGACGATCTTTTAATATCTTAAAGTGACATAATTTGTTACTTTGATTTCGTATATACAGTTTCAGCTTCTCACAGTCTTTGGCAAAATATTCGTAGCACTGTTCTTGATTAATCTTAATTTTTTACCAGAGGGCTGTATCTTATTGTGTCTTGATTTTCCTTGGCAATGAGACAGATACGACGAAGATACCTACTATACACATACAAGTGTAAGTAAGCACTCTATACTGATTGACATTGGGTTCATTTTTGTTTAAGCTCATCATTGGACCCACTTTTTTTCAGGATGGTTTCCTTTGTGTGTGTAAGATAGATACAAAGGAATTAATTGAGTTCTCAACAAAGCAAGCATCAAATAAAAGATTTTGTATCGTTCTACGTAGTAGTATTACTATTACAGTAATCGAATAAATTCATAGGACAAGGTTGCAATAAATACATAGGTATTATTATATAATGGGTTTCTAAAGACGGCATCAATTTCTCCGAGGATTACTTTCGATTAATTAAACATGAGGTCGTATCAAGAACTGGGTTGGTAATTTCAGTTTCAATAGAAAAGACGCCTAATCCTGTTGCAGATAGTCTCAAAAGCCAACAGAGCTTCAAAAGTGAAGACAATCCAAAATCCCTTTTCAACATTAGCGTGTGTGTGTTTGTAGAAATACAAAGTTGCATTAAAGCCGTAACGATGTAATATACAAAGCCAATGTTGTTTATAGCGAACTTTACTGTTCTCTTTTCTCTTGCAAATGCAAATTTACTAAACTTACTCAGAGGCAGAACAAGGCAAACGCAAAAGCTCTTTATGTACTACACAGTGAATAACCGCTCTTATTTAATATCCTGTAATTTACTTGTGTGTAATTTACCATTATTTATTTGCAATTCTGATTCATGACTGTTCGCTTTAGAAGAGTTCTATACGAATGAGAAAACATATACACAACACAACTACTTTAAAGATAATGCATGGTATTTATTTAACCTTTTACTACATGCAGAACGAGATGTGATATATTTCATCTTTCCAAAAACTCAAGTACCTACTTCCCATAATAACATCCCTTATAGCAGACATTCATAAATACTGTTTTCTGCGTTTACTCAACTCGCTGCAGTAAATAACAAACTGCAGTTAAAGAAAGTAAAAAATGTGTTCATTCAGGTTGAAGATTACTATTTTGCATCTGAACGTAAATATCTAAGCATCAGAAGGTGTAGTTTTGTAGGATTTTGTTGTTGTGAGTGTTTAAGGTTGAAAAATCTGCTTTTTATCCCCAAAATTCATTTGCCAGGTTACTGAAATAATAAAAACTTTACTCACACATGAAGATGACTGAATATCTACCCAGTAATCACCTAGCCATCTGAATAGTGAGTAAAATAATAGTTGTAGCACTAAAACCTTTTTATAAAGTATGTAAGGGCAAGTGTGTAGTTTGATTGGATGATTGCTATATTAGAATGAGCGTTAATACAATATTATGATATTCTATAACACAGAAGATTGGTTTAGTAGCACGCACTGTGCTGTAATGATGTTGAATTAGGAGAGTTAATGAAACTATTAGAGAATGTAATTGAAGAGGAAGGGGAGCAGGATAAACTCTACGCAAAACCGCAACAGACAGCGTGGCTACGAACAATAAAAGCTTTCACATCAACAAATCGAATAGTCAACCATCGCCGAGAGGAAAATTGAAGAGCCATGCCATGATACTCATCGTGTACGATACGAATATTGCTGTTTAGTACCAGAAGAACCATTACAGTGCTTGGACATAAAATAATAACTGCAATGGACCACAACTTTTGGAATTCGAGTTTAGTTTTAGGTTGGGCAATTTAAAGTTTCATTTGCACAGTTTGCATTTGTATGCCAGCAGAATCAACGAACATTGCATTCCTTCCTCCACATAAATGCTCTGTCTTTTGTATAATTCGCAGATTTGTATGTGCATATTATGCAGACTTTGCAGAATCAGAAATGTCAGCTTGTATTAGTTTGTGTATTATGTGCTGCGAAGCATTGGACGCGGTTACAGATACATAGCCAGCTTTGCACTTTTGCTCTCTGAGTCGAAAACTTCAAAGTACATGTATTGAATGCAAAAGCTAAATCGAAACACAGATTTTTGCATAGGAAGAGCTGAGCAGCTGCTATTTCAGCAGAGATTACCAGAGTCGTAATTGCGTTAAACACCGAGAAGGCTATCATTACTCTACCACCTATGCGTATATCCTTGATTAAAATAAAACTTGAAATTCTATGGAACTTACACTATTATGAAATCAACTTAACTCACAAACAAGTTAAACTGTTTTGCTTGGGCTCCCTTTCGATGAAGTACGAAGTGGTAGTGGGCTTGGCTTCAGTTCTGCCAAATTTTTGCTCTTAGGTACTACATGGCTTCTAGTAGACTCCAGCAGCATATCTTAAGAATCATAACTACAGGTACCTATGTAGATTATCAACTTTTATTCAGAATCTTCTTTAACTTGTAAATAATAGACGAGTGAATATGGTCTCAGTCTCAAGGCACACATCGTGCGTATATTATTTATAACTGAAAAAATACATTAATGTGCTTTTGAATGCAAAAATGAAGTTTTGATGGCCTGCTGGTATTCTTGCGTTAACTTGTCTATCTCTATATACGCAATTAAAAAGCCTACTCATCAGTTTAATTAAGTTTAAAGACCCTTCAGGTAACAGGATAAATACTACTGCGTTGTAAGCAACTTTATTATACAGATCCGATGTTTTAGATTCTAGATACTAATATTATAAAGTGCAGTCGTTGTGCTGTTAGCTTTGGAAAGTAAAGTAAATATTATGCAGATTCAATTTTCTCTGGATTAATTAAATGCGAAGATTAAACCAGCGGATTTTGCGGAATGATACCTACAGAAATATCGAGCTGTGTGATTTAAAATTGTACCAATGGAATTCTAAACGAAATTGGAGTAGTGCGTATTTTAATAAATTAATTAATACTTGGTCGGATCTGCAGGAAACTAAGCAAGAACAAAAATTCTGCACCAGAGAGGTGTGTGAGGCTCCTAATACAAAACATCCCGGAGGGCAGATATTAAAACATGTTCATACCATAATGAACCCAGCAGTTGCAGGCAGATAGACTTACAAGTAAACGTCTACTTATGTGTCTCACGGATTTCAATGAAATTTTGCATACATGACTTTTAGGCCATATCTACCTCACATGCAAAACATAGGTTCCCCTT